>JBBPBX010033503.1:0-33213 GCA_038048925.1 Garcialebias charrua
CGTTTCAGCTGGAGTCACAGTAAAGCTTACTGTAACTCACTCACTCATCTTCTGGAAGAATTTGTTTTCTGAAGTTTTATTTTGAAAAATCAGTCTGTGCGCTTGACCGTTGTTTCCTGCCGAGGGAGGCGAGTTTCCTCGTATCGTGAATCAGCCACACACGCTGAAGTTCCAACTGGACGGCCGTTGGACAACCCATCCACGTGTGTGTCCAGACACTTCTTCATTCTTATCTCCAAGAGACAAACCGTCAACAGGTAAAAAGTCATGGTGTGCTTGAACGTGCGGGAGCCCAGCAGTCTGCTCGTGTGGGGAAAAAGGTGTCACCCAGTCTGGTTCAAAATAACCAACTTCAGTTAACTTAGCTTTCACTTATTCCTTCCTCCTATTTCTTATTTTTCATAAGCTTTTAATCTGTCAAGTAAATGTACTGTTTGTTTTAATTTGAATTCTTGTCAACGTAGTTATTAAATCAGAGCTAATATCGATACAAATGTTTAATGTAATTTTTGTGATAGTTTCAATAAAAGGTCTATTTTCTGGTAGACCAACATAAGTTGAAATCTCTCGTGAAATTACATTTTTCCTAATTACAGTAAAAGCAATTTAGTATCGGAAAAAGGAAGAACTCGCGAATTGGTGGCAAGTTTGTGCAGATAAACTTTCTGCTCAGACCTACGCATCTAGAAATATAGGTAAGTCAGTAGACTGACCAGTAAGTCCTATATCTTTACAATAATGGTGGACCAGTAAGTGTTTAAATACCTTACTCCACCTTATTCGTTACATATATATAACGTGATATCTGGGAGTGTGTACACAAAAACATTGTCTGAATGAGGTCCATGTTATTTTATTCATATAGGCTACTGCGATTTAGTGAGTTTATTGAAGTTATTTTGTACTGACTGAACTGCACATAACTGTTATAACAAAGCAAAAATAAAAAGGCAACAGTTGAAACTAAGGAGCCTTGTTGCCTTCTTAAGCTGAGCATTCAGAAAAAATGTTACACTCACTATTATTGATCTTATTTCAAAGAAGTGGTGAGGCATTTTCTGTTAGTTTGTATGCAGCAAAGTACAAGGGTGACAGCGCCAAGATGGCTGCCCGAAATCCTGCGCCAGAGCAGGCTATGCTTGGTCTACTATATATAATGTCTATGATAGAGCTGAGCAAAAGCCGTTGGTTTTCATAGCCGCTGGTGTTTTTCTATCGTTGATGCTTGTCTGCGTTTGTGACAAAGGTGAGTTTAATACACCGTTAATGAGCGCTAATTTCTTCTTTTCATATGTAAATGGGGTGGCGATTTTGGCGCAAATATAAGACAGCCCAACAAGTGTTTATTTCATGTTTAAGGTTCTGTCTTATTGTAATATTAAGGGTAAGCTAAGCTATTTGTTAGCCTGTTCTTATTTAGCCGTTTTCTTTTATTTCAGATACCAGACAGACAGAAAAAGGGACAGTTAAGACCAGTTACTGTCAGTTATGAAGAATAGACAGCTCAAAAAGGGGAACTTCATGCTGTAAACGAACTGGAAAGTTAATTAAACTCCAAGAAAAAAAAAACTATCTTGCTGTGTCAGGACTCGCTCTCTGATCAGAGTGTCTGTGTGGGTGAAGTGCTCCAGCTAATTTCCTCAAAAATCAACATAAAGTCCTAACTCTCCACAACATATGGTCCTTCGAGACGGATTACCGTATTTTCTGGTGTATAGGTCGCACCTGTGTATAGGTCGCAGTGTCTAATATTTATCAATAAACTGGAAAAATCCGTAAATAGGTCGCACCGGTGTATAGGTCGCACCTAGGTCGCACCTACATTTGTTAGCTGCCATTTTTGTAAGACTGTGTCTCACTTTAATTTTTGTCAATAAATTATTACAAATCAGCTTATTTCAAAATGTAAATACCACCAACATCATTAAAATTAAACTACAGACTCCTAAAAAAATGTTTGTTGGCTGCCTTTTTTGTAAAACTGTGTCTCACTTTGATATTTGTTAATAAATTATTACAAATCAGCTTATTTCAAAATGTAAATACCACCAACATCATTAAAATTAAACTACAGACTCCTAAAAAAATGTTTGTTGGCTGCCTTTTTTGTAAGACTGTGTCTCACTTTAATTTTTGTTAATAAATGACAAATCAGTTGCAGCTGAAGGTGATCTGCTCAGAGTTGCAGCTGCTGTGGAAACCAGTGCAGGATAGCTGCAGCAATTTTATTATATTTTACTAGATTTTATCACTTGTTTTATTTTATTTATTTTTTAAGCAAGCCTAATCTGCATCCACATGATTTTATCTTTGATCTTAGTCGATATTATTATTGATTTTATTTGATTTTATCACTTGTTTCATTTTGATCTTTGCTTTGTTACACTTTGTAGCACTTTGAGATTTTTATTAATGAAAAGTGCATTATAAATGGAATTCATTATTATTATTATTATTATCTGGAGGTGGAGCTGACTGTGAGCTGAAATATGCAGCATCTGGAGGTGCAGCTGATTGAAATGCACTTTGACAGTTACAGCTACACCCAAATAAATCTGTAAATAAAGCAGAATACTGGTACAGGCCTCTTTAGCGATCATAGCGGCCGAAACTGGTACTGCACTTGCACTGCCCCCTGGTGGCCGAAACTGGTACTGCACCATTTTATGCAACAGGGAAAAAGGGCCATAACTCAGCCAAAAATTGGTCTAAAAATATGAAAAAAAATCCATAAATAGGTCGCACTGGTGTATAGGTCGCAGGCCTTGAAAAAACCATAAAAAGGTGCGACCTATACACCGGAAAATACGGTACTTCACTCATATCAGAAAAATGGACACATCAAGATTAACAGAACGGCCACGGCAGCTACCAGCTCACCTCCAGGACTACCAAGTTAGCCTTCCTCAGTCGCTAATGTCTTATGCTGCCCCTCATCAGGATGACAATCTAAGTGCCAGTGCACAGCAGCTGCAGTCACTCAGCCTGCAGACCAAGTCTGCTATTCAAGATGGCCAGCTGTTTTCAGCACTCGGGTTCTCACAGTGTCATTTCCCAGCGGCGGCAGTCGATAAGACAAGCCAGTATAACACAATATCTACGTTATACCAACCAGCCTATCAAATAATGAATCCCGTGACTACAGCTGTAAATGCTCAACAATACATAGTTCCCAGACACGCCCCAGTATTGCGCAATAGCCGCGGCCGCACCATATGTGTAGGCAGAAGAAAGGCAAGATGGCGACAGCAGACACGAACAACCAGAGCAAATTATACGGACCAAAACACGAGCCACCCCACAGCTTCACCAAGGAACAAGAGAAAATGGCAGTGGTCGGAGTTAAAAAATAAATCATGGCAGACGAATCGGACAACTAGTCACAAAGTAGTTACTCTGATATCATTAATTATTTAATTATTACAAGGAGCCGGCTTCACAGCGCAGAGCTTCACAGCTTTAAATCCACAAAAGATGTGTAAACTGTCTCAATCATATCTAACCAGCTAAATAAAGGTTTAACTAAAATAACACACAGCCAGCACAAGCAGTCCAAGCTGTGAACACGACCAGAACCAGCACTTTTGAGTGTTACCGTGTTGGAGGTAGCATGTTGTAGCACTGGAGCGGAGGGTCCCTCGCTCAGGTCGGACGGCGTGGAACCGTCGCGGTGGCACGTCCCATGGGACCGACGCGTCGCCCGCACGACTTGGCTCCAGTCCTCCTTTCCCCACTGGGGTGGTCTCCATGCCGGTCCCGGAGGACCGGCGAGACTGTGAGGAGGCCAGCCATTGTTGCGTTAGCGAGATGCTAAGCTAACCACAGCATGCAAGACGGTGTCGCTAAATAATGAAAAAAAAAAACAGCTCTAACACACAGACAGTTGTACTCTAACATTGTTTCACAAAATAGTTTATGTAGAATATTTTGTTTACCGGCCAAAGGCAGATGTCTTCAGAGCAGATCCGAGCAGAGTTGGGGCTGCAAGCTGCAGCTGTGAGCTTCTACGATGAGATAAATCCTTCATGTTTACTTTTTTTTTTGATTGAGTGAAACCTGCGCGTTGCCCAAACGTCTACCCGACTGGAACACCCACTGACACAACACGAAGTAACCATTGTAATTAATTAGAAATTAACAAAAAAAACAACGTGAAAAATGGACATCCATTAGAACGCGCTCAAACTGCAGCTAAGCCTACCGGTGGGAGGGTCAACCAGGACAACCCACAGATGTGACGTCACATGGGAACTATGTATACCAGCCCAATTATACAGGTCCAGCCCATACAGAATACCAGCCACATCCAGCTGTGTCAACACCAGCACGTCAACCCCTGCCTCCAGCAACACCACGTCATGTGCTGCAACCCACATCACTATCAAACAATATTATGCTTCAGTGCCAGAACCTCTACACCCCTATGGCAGTGCCACAGCCTGTGTATCAGCCCACACAAGGTAACACCACACAGCCTGTGTATCAGCCCACGCAAGTTAATGTTGCACAGCCTGTGTATCAAACTGCACAGCCGGTGTATCAGCCCACACAAGTTAATGCTGCACAGCCCGTGTATCAAACCACACAGCCTGTGTATCAGCCCACGCAAGTTAATGCTGCACAGCCGGTGTATCAGCCCACGCAAGTTAATGTTGCACAGCCGGTGTATCAGCCCACGCAAGTTAATGCTGCACAGCCCGTGTATCAAACCACACAGCCTGTGTATCAGCCCACGCAAGTTAATGCTGCACAGCCAGTGTATCAGCCCACGCAAGTTAATGCTGCACAGCCCGTGTATCAGCCCACGCAAGTTAATGCTGCACAACCCGTGTATCAAACCACACAGCCTGTGCATCAGCCCACGCAAGTTAATGTTGCACAGCCCGTGTATCAAACCACTTAGCCTATGTATCAACAGCCCGTGCTTCAGCATACACAAGTCATTACTGCACCTCAGCAAGCCAACCAGCCAGAGCAGGAGCTTTCAGAGATGAAGGGTCTCCTACAAAGTGCTGAGGAACAAAACACTGAACTCACGGAGCAGCTGAAGAATGCTAATGCTACGTTTGAACAGTATCGATCTGTGGTACTGACTCTGGAAGACAGCCTGAAGAAAGAGAAAGAGTTACGTTCTCCTCTAGAGGTCAGACTGAAGGAGTTAGAGGAGGTGCAGGCAGCTGAAAAAAGGCTTTTAGAGCTGGAGAAGATGAAGCAGCAGGAACATGAGGAGAGAAGGAAGGCTGTGGACGCAGTGGAGAAACAAGTCTGTGAGCTGCAACAGAGTCTGAAGGCCAGCCAGGCAGAGCAGCAAGAGGCACTGGAGAGGTGTGCTGCTGCTGTCACACAGGAGCAGCAGGCCATACAAGACATTTGATCTTTGCTTTGTTACACCTTGTAGCACTTTGAGATTTTTATTAATGAAAAGTGCATTATAAATTGAATTCATTATTATTATTGTTATTATTATGATTCAGGCTAAGCTAGCTGGAAAGGCACAGTCTAAGTACGAGCGTGAGTTGATGTTTCATGCCGCTGATGTGGAGGCTCTGCAGCAGCTGAAGAAAATATCCCAGCAAGAAGCTGCACGCAAGAGGGAGATAGAGGAAGAACTGAAAAGGACTACTGCTCTTCTGCAGGAGAAAACCTCAATCTGGAACACAATGGAGAAAGAGCTGAAGGAGCTCCAAGAAATACTGAATGCCGAGAGGGAAAAGATGCAAGTGACAACAAAGACTTTGGCTGAGCAGCAAGAACAACTGAAGAAGTTGGAGACGATCACTTCTCTGCAAGAAACCAACAAGATGCTGAAAGCGGACAGGGATAAACTGGAACAGGAGCTTCAGCAGGCTCAGGCTAAAGTGAAGAAGCTCCAATCAGATATCAATCCACTGCACAACTCTCTGTCTGTACTGTCAGAGAAAAATGGCTCCCTGCAGGCTGATAAGAGGCTGCTGGAAGAAGACCTCGAACGACTTGAAGCCAGAGTACAACAACTCGTTAGCCAGCAGAAAGATGGGGATCTTGAGGAAAAGCAGAAACTCACAGCTGAAAGAGAGACTCCGCTAAAGCGCATAGCACAGCTAGCTAAAGAAGCAGGCAAGCTGAAGACTGAGCTAACCAGATCCAACGCCAAGCCCTTAGGCTATGTTTCATCAGACATAGCTGATCCTGATCCAGTGACGCCAAATATGTTGTTGATGGGGCGGCGGGACGCCTCCTTATCCCAAGCGTCTTACGCTCCTGACACCATCAGAAGAAGACATTGGCGCCACTGTCAGATGATAGTGGATGAAGGAATTTCAGTATGGGTGTTCAAATGAGCCAGGCGTCTCTTAAAGCAAAGATGATTTATTGAAAAGATACAGGTTAACAGGATTTAAGCAGACAATCAATTGATCAATATGCATACGATCGGATGATTCGTTGAACCGACCTTTTCGCTCGAAGTCTGCCCAAGGAATGTCAGCTTGCTGCTCTGGTCTGAGATATCATAAAATGTTTTGAGCTCCTTATTGGTCAGGGAGCTGCTATCAGTAGTTGCTAAGGCAACTGAGATTTCTAGTGCCCAAGGTCTTTCTGGAATGACCTGCATCAGATTGTGTGTGCCTCTTTGTTTGAGCATAAGTTTTAGAAGAGTTTAGATTCAAACTAGTTTCCTTCGACATTTATGTTTCACCTGTGGCACCTTTTGTGTCATGAAGTGGCACATTCTGTGTCATGAACTAAGTGTCTGTGTTTATACTATGAACTAAGTGTCTGTGTTTATACTAAAGATGTACCTGTTCTTTCAGTCAGATCCTGTGTCTGCTTTGCTCTTCCTCCCTGTGGGGGGAAGGGCAGATGTCGGCCTGAGAGTTGCTTCGAGCTGCAGGTCTGCTCAAACTGCACACCGGTAAGATTAAAGTTTGCACAGTGCATTTAAGCATCTAAACATGATTGTATTATAACCTTTGATTACATGAAACACATTTGTGAACCTTTGATTACTTGAAATATAGTTATGTATGAATATACCTTTGTGATTACATGAAATATAGTTATGCCTAATACGTATATAATGGTGCTTTCTTCTTCATGGACCACTTCTGTGTGCAGTTCCTGCGGCATCACCTTCCGTTCTTGCAAGTTCGGCAGGAGTGGAGGCAGCCTACTGATGAACTCACGCAGAGCACGATCGTCATGATCGTTGATCCTCAGCTTCAGAGAGCACAGTGGCCCATCGGGGAGGTTGTCAAGGTGATCGAGAGTGCAGACGGTCGGATCCGGTCAGCTGAGGTTCGGATTGGAGAGAAGACCTACCTGCGGCCGGTATCAAGTATGGTCCAGCTTCCGGCCATTCCACCTGATGATGGACAAATACAGGACTCTACTTCATCTTAGGGAATTTAATAGACTTTACATAATAGCTAGGCTATGGGGCGGCTGTTATAAATTCCCTAGTATTTCTGCATTGTTTTGTTCAGGCATCTTGTTAGACAGCTAAGGGGTCATTGGGGATATAATAGAGCTGAGCAAAAGCCGTTGATTTTCATAGCCGTTGGTGTTTTTCTATCGTTGATGCCTGTCTGCGTTTGTGACAAAGGTGAGTTTAATACACCGTTAATGAGCGCTAATTTCTTCTTTTCATATGTAAATGGGGTGGCGATTTTGGCGCAAATATAAGACAGCCCAACAACTGTTTATTTCATGTTTAAGGTTCTGTCTCATTGTAATATTAAGGGTAAGCTAAGCTATTTGTTAGCCTGTTCTTATTTAGCCGTTTTCTTTTATTTCAGATACCAGACAGACAGAAAAAGGGACCGTTAAGACCAGTTACTGTCAGTTATGAAGAATAGACAGCTCAAAAAGGGAAACTTCATGCTGTAAACGAACTGGAAAGTTAATTAAACTCCAAGAAAAAAAAAACTATCTTGCTGTGTCAGGACTCGCTCTCTGATCAAAGTGTCTGTGTGGGTGAAGTGCTCCAGCTAATTTCCTCAAAAATCAACATACGGTCCTAACTCTCCACAACAACCACCTTTTTTCATGCACATCTGCACATACGATGTATCTTTATCTCTGAAATGCAGCTAACCCAGCTCAATCTTTCTTTCACTTTTCTCTGTATTTGAATTTGGGTGCTCTTTGTTTTCCACACTGTCTTTTGGCTTTCGGTTGGTAAATTTCCCTTTTAGTCTTTCAAAATGTTTCGGCTTGCGACTGCTGGATTCTGGTTCTTTGCATCTGCAGTATCCAAACACAGCCACTCGATCACCATAAGATGGTAAATATTCCTTCAGTTCTTCATCCGTCATGAGCTTGATTAGACTTGAATCGATCTAAAGTTTAAAAAAAATATCAACAAGAAGTACATACAGATATGCTCTGGATTTAATCATATCATAATAACATTCTCTGTGAACTGAAGAGTTATCCATACCATTCTGTATGCGAACCATATGTATTCTATAATCAAATCAAGGTATTTACAACTGTTTATCACAAATGTTCATGCAATCATGTCAATCATGTGCCTTAGAGTAGCTTAGACAACAATTAAGACACACTTTTAGATCTAACAAACAGGATGTTCTGATGCAGATAACAGGCCCAGGGGACAAATGCCCTTTGCGCTTCTCTAGGCCTTCTGGGGAGGTCAGAGCACACAGCTACACAAACAGATGAATCAAACTAAATAAGTAGTACTTATAAACCACACACATACTAGTAGACTAATTAGTGTATCTGGACATTAATTTACATTAATATCACACACAAGACACATCTAATAGTACATTTCTAAAACTTTCTTACTGAGCAGAACAAAGAACACAGTTTCAGGAGACTCCTCACCAGAGCTATAAATCTACAAGGTCATAGAACTGACAAACACGAGAGGCTCCAGGACTCTTTATCAGTGCTCTAAGCCAATCAGAGACCAGAGAAGCCCAAACTGCATCTTCAGAGACCCAAACATCTCAGATATCAGCAGCATTCTTTGAGGAACCTCGCCGAGGAAAGGTCTGTCTAAAATGCTCACAATTCTCTGTGCACAAAGAATTGCTTATTCATGCTGTAACTCTGTTAACCTGTAACCTGTGTCTGTCAATAAATCTTCATCATTTTTACAAGAGAGACTGGTCATTTGAACACCGAATGAGAAACCCCTTCAACACATACTGTACCTTGTCCTGTTCCATTCGCTCAATGTCTTTCTCTGGCATATCTTAATCTTAAATATCTTAAATATTCACCAAGTTCCTCCATCTTCTGGGCTTTGCTTTACTAGAGGTGAGAGAAACAAAATCTGGTTTAAAAAAAAACATGAATATTTGACATTTTCAAAATATTTAGCCCTAATTTAAAATCAGTAGATTATATTTTCTTGGATACCAGCAGTTTTCTCTTTGAACTACCGGTAGCTTGTTTGTTTAGACCTGATTTAAGCAAGTGTTCAAGCAGTGCAACAATGTTGAGTGACTACTGCTAATAATTATGTATATACATTGATAGCATTTGAGTCTGCACTACTCTGGCAAAAACAAGTAAGAAAGAAGTAAGTAAGTGATGGAGATATTCAATATTTATCATCTAAAACTAATTACTCTGACCCAATAATTATAACCCAGCTCACTTGTATCAAATATTCTCTGTTCCCTTTAAACACTTATATTTGATAGTACAAACATGTTTGTTTGCTTTTCTCCTTGATACAGAAAAGACAGTCTTCTAGCCTTGACAATGTTTGGATTAGATGTTCTTGTTTGATCAGAACCATGACTTGTTTGTTTTATCTGTAAGACGTCAGAGCTTGTCAAACTCCACCTGCTTCTTGTTTAAATAGCTTGTCATGTCCAGTACAATTCGGAATTGTGCTGGACAATGTATTTGAGACCAAACTAAGTTTCAAAAGACATTAAAAGCCCTTCCCCTTTGCAAAAAAAAAAAAAACTGGACTTTTATCTGAACAAAAGACACCACAAAGACTTTCACAAAGAACTGTCAGAACACGGTCATCAAACACAAATGGCCAGGATATGCGGTCCGGGTGTGAAGGATCGATGAGAAACAAAGATCTCACCCAGAAACAAAGATCTCACTGGATGCTGTGACAAGAGGGAGCTGAACAGGTGCTCCAAAAAGACAAAGAGAACAGGTCTTGAAGTCACCCACGCCAACTGCCCAGCAAAAGGTCATGCCCCCCGTATGGATCTGTGAAGATCTGTCAATAATCCTGGTATCGTGTTTCAAAACTGCAGTCTGCTATGATTAATTTTATTTAATGAAACACATTCTCATGATATGGCTTGCTAGACAAGCAAGGCCACAGAATTTGTAGTTTATATTGTACTTATGTGGGTCTGACGACTTATTTTTCCGCTTCCTGTAACTCCGTGATGAAACAGAGATAATGATCCCAGCTCATAACCCTGAAACAAGTTAATATTTATATTTTTTGTTTTTTGCAGATTAAAATTGTGTCTCCACAGGCATTCAATGTTTTGTGGAGCTGAAGAAAGGATAGCAGATTGTCCTTGACGGGAGTGCATTTTGGTTGGTCTGGTTTGCCACAAGGGAATTATTGTTAAAACAATTTTTATAGCTTTATGCTTTAAATCTTAGATTGTTATTTATACCATACCACTTTATTTATAGAGCACTTAGGCTGACGCGGGCCAACCAAGGTGCTGTACAATAGAAACAAGCCAAGCAGACAGGAAAACAAAAACAAAAACAAAATATATAGAAATAGCAACAGAAGCTAGCTAAAATAGTGAACAATGTATATTACAGAGAGGATCAAAACAAGTCACATCATGTTAAAGGTGAAAGAATAAAGGTGGGTTTTTAATCAAGACTTAAAGACTGAGTGAGGGAGCCTGCCTGACACTCAGTGGCAACTCATTCCTATATATGCAATAAGGGAATATTAGGAAGTGTTCCTAGAAATAACTAATAATAATAAAGAATATATCACTAATAACATTAATGATGGCTCATAAAAGGAAACAGCTCATTCATTGATTAGATCATCAGTTGTACAAAAATAACTTTTTAGATTTTTATATTCAAAAACATAGCCATTTAAAGGATCATTTAAGAAGCACGTTGTACTGTAGGATAAATCAGATAAACCTACTAACCACATTGCTTTTATATATGTTGTTTAATAAACAGGTACTGTATATGTCGTTTAATAAACAGGTATTTATTTTTAACAGATCCAAAGAGAAAAAAGATGGGGGACGCCCTGGAGTTTGAATCTATTCAAAAGGTTGATTTGAAAGGTTGATTTTGAAATGTGGTGGTTCTATATTTTTAAAACACGACTGACTCTGACTATAGACTGGACTTATTTTGAGCACATGAACCACATGTTTGTATTGTAAATTCTTTATTACTACAGCGCTGTATGTCTATATGTATGTATGTATGTATGTCTATATGTATGTATGTCTGTCTGTACGTATATGTCTGTCTATGTCTGTATGTATGTTTAGACTTTTTCCACAGACTATGAAAAAGGTAAAGTATTTTAAGTGAGTATAAATCGTCTCCTGTCTCCTGCTACAATGATCATGCTAATTAAGAACAACTTACTAATTAAAAACTAACCTCGAATCAAAGTGAGTGATTACTCATTTTCACTGAAGAATGAAATCATTTGTTGTTGTTGTTTTTTGCCATTAAATACAAATGTTTTAGATAGTAAGAATGGAATTTTATTTTAAGTTTAAAGAAACAATTATTATTATAGCCAATTACAGAATTTAGTTTAAGTTAACAGATTTGACTCACTAAGGAGTTACCCACAGTTTGACCTTCCCCAGACCACAAATGGCTCATGGGATCCAAGGCCTTAGTTTTATTTAACAATTTGCAAGTTTTTTTTTTTGGTGTCCAGGGGCCTCATGTATCAACCGTGCGTGCGTACAAAAACCTTGCGTGCGTCACTATCCACGCAAAACCCCGTATGTATCAAAACTGAACTGAACGTGAATATGTGCGCATCCAAGTACATTTCCACGCCAGCCCCAGTGCAGGCGTACGCACGTTTCTGTGGTTTTTGTTCCTTTGGCGACACTTACAGGTGATTCTGGAAACTGTTCATGATGGGAAAATAATTATTATTTCCACCCAAACACACATGATTAACAATTATTACATCCACATGGACGCAATCAGAATATAACCCGCAAAAAATATAATAAACAGAAAGACTGAATAGTTCTGCACAGCTTAAATTCTTGTTTTCTGTTCATTTTTAGCTGTTTTAGCAGTTGAAGAACGTGATGCATGATGGGACAAGACGACATTCCTCTGTTGCAGGGTATATTTAAATGAAAACAACGTTTTACTTTTTTTAAATTCATTCCAGATTTAAAGAACACAAGAAAACCATTTAAGAAAAAACCACAAGAAGTCCTCTTTTTCCTTCATGTCATGTATTGTTTAATTTCATGTTGTTCATTCTAAATAGTTTTCTTGTGTTCTTTAAATCTGGAATGAATAAAAAAATATATATATGTTGTACCATGCAGGTTTCGAACTCATGAGGTTTGGGACGAAAGGCGGGCACGCTACCCACTAACCTATTTAGGCATGTTAGAATAGCTTGGTCAACTTCTTATTTAAAAGTGGACGGTTTGTTGTGCGCTGAGCGTGCCAAACAAAACCTTTTTCTGTGCCTCTCTACGTCACTCAGAAGTGTCTCCAGTTCACAATCCGTGAAGTTTCTCTTTTTTCCACGTTTCCACATGATTTGCAATAGAGCAAAGACGACATTCCTAACGTGCAGGGCAAATTTAAATGAATTTGCATATTTATATGGAGGCGTGTCAAAGGCGGAGTCGGCCACTCTCTCATGTGCGCTCAATTCCACGTTGGTTGTGATGTACAAAAGCAATGTGCGTGGATACCGGCGTATGCACAGTTTGATACATCTGGATTTTTTTGTACGTAGGCAGATTTCTGGATTTGACCGTGCGGCACTTTTCAGTAAGAAATCCACGCAAGTCTTTGTACATGAGGCCCCAGTTCTCCTCTCAAAAGACTACAGGTTTCCGGAACTCCTTCAGGGGGAGTTACCAGTGATGCCAGTGAATCCCGCCTTGAAACGAGGTTCTGCTAGGGACGGCTGAAAACGAGGGTGAACGGGACCCCAACAGGTGGTGGAAAGGACGCGTCATCTTCTCGAGAGAAAAAGCAGCCTCTGTTACATCTGAGTGACCGGTGCTCCCCTGAAAAAGAAGTTTGGAACAATCGCTGAGCCAGATTTTGAGATGGATCTGGTCAGAGCAAAGCTCTCCACTTTGTCAGGACATGTGACTTGACTATACCCTATGCCACACACAATTCAGGTTTGCGACCTTTTGGACTAAACACCCAGGAACAGGCAGCTGGACAAGACAAGATTACATGGAACCGTTGTCTGAAGACGTGAATGATGCCCATCAAACTGCCTGATGCCCTCCGCCCACAGGGCGCACAAAAAGCTCTCCCCAAGAAGAAAAAGACCCGCACAAAAAGCTCTCCCCAAGAAGAAAAAGACCCACACAAAAAGCTCTCTCCAAGAAGAAAAAGACCCACACAAAAAGCTCTCTCCAAGAAGAAAAAGACCCACACAAAAAGCTCTCTCCAAGAAGAAAAAGACCCGCACAGAAACTCACAGAAGAAAAAGACTCGCACAACAGCCCTCCCCCAGAATGAAATGAACTTATTCCACAGACAAAAGCTTTCCCCCAAGCAGAACTGGACTGATCTCGTAAGCAAAAGCTTTCCCGCAGAAAAACTGGACTTATTCCACACACAAAGAACCCCCCCAGATGAAATGGACTTGTGCCCAACAATTTATGCCACAAACAAATCCCCAAGGGACAGAAAGAACTTGTTCTGAAATCTGGACACTCCCTCCCCACTCGTCTGCTTGCAGACGCTGAACTCGCCCCACACCAGAAGAAGATGGATGCTGTAAAGAAGAATGTTTGATCTATTTCATTTTTTAAAGTTCAAACCGGTTGTTTTTACTTTCCTGGGCAATAGTTGATATCAAAGAAGTTTCAAACTTATTTTATTTTTGTGCCCATAAAGGGCTATTTTGTTGTGTGTTTGAAAATTATTTCCCACATCTTTGAAAGTGTATAAGTTCCATTTAATTGTTTAACACAACAAATTAGATTGGTTCTTTTTATTTGGTTAAAAGAAATTAGATTGGTTCTTTTTTGGTTAAGACAAATTAGATTGGTTCTTTTTATTTTTAAAACAAATTAAATAGCTTATTTCTTTTATTTGTTTAACACAAATAGATTAGTTCTTTATATATGTTTCTTCTCAAAAGTTCTATTTCTTTGGAAAAACTTGGTTTTTGTGAGTCAGAGTCAGAGTCAGAGTCAGAGAGTCTTTTGTGAAATAAACTTGTTGAATAACGAGGCAAGGCTGTTCAAATGAAGTTCAAGTTTAAAAGATTTAATGAATCTTGCAAGATTGAGAACAGAATGATACAGGCACTGAGGCTGTCTTGGGTCTGCTCTGAGCTTCAGAGTAACACAGCATGGATTAAAAACCTTCGTACAGGAGGAGGTAACTTTGGGAGGGGTTGAGGGTGGTACAATGGGTGGAACGGGAGGTGTTTGTCTATCTCCAGGTGGAAACTTCTGATAACACATGGAACATGAGCACTCAGCAAATGGAAAGTGAGCATTCAGCACTTCTTATAATGCAACAGTGTTTTTTTAGACTAACACGAGCAGGTCACAGTTTGTTTAGCAGATAAAATGAGGAACATGACGTTAGAAATAAGGAACAGATGGTTGGTTTCACACAGATGGTCACAAAATCTACAGAGTCAGCAGATCACAGTTTATGCACAGGGACATTTGGAGTGCATGTTTCTGCACATAAGGTGAAAAGTTTAACACATAAGTTTAATTATGAGTTTAATACCTGAGAATGTATGATTTACTTTACAATTCCCTCCTTTTGTTCCGTCAGGAACAACCAAGATAATACAATTCACAACAATAACGAAATCAATATTTGTAATACAAGCATAACCATAAAATTATCAATCAATCTTAAAAATAATGTTACTTAAGAAAATCACAGTGTTATTAAATCACATGTTATGCCTCCCCAGGCCTAACTGGATGATGTGAACTTGTGCAGGAAAACCCCGGTGGCAACGATGTGGAAATGCTTGGGGACAAAAGCTGCACAACACCCCGGCCCCACGGCGGCGACCAAATCTGGTGTCCATATCATCCTTACATTCAGTTGATCTATAAGAGAAGAAAAAAGTATGAGACTCTCAAAATAAAACATCAAATTACATGTGTCTAAGAGACTTTCCATGCAACCATCATTAACTAGAGATAGAATTAGCAAGTAGCTGTTTTTGTGCAGGTTAAAGACCTGCAAATAATGTGACAAGCAACAGTCATGTTCAAAAACAATTGAAAACAGAACAATTGAGGATTAAAGTACAAAAGAAAATAAATGGGCAAATGATATGTAATTTAATCAGGATAAAATGTTGATTTGACTTTTATGTGTTGACCTTCACTTGACTAAATCAATAAAACAAAAAGGAAAAATAAACATTAAGGAGACACGTCTCTTTAATTCAGAAAGTGGTAGCCGTGATATACATGAGCAGAGGTGGGTAGAGTATTCAAAATTTTTACTCAAGTAAAAGTATTGTTACTTGAACCAAATATTACTCAAGTAAAAGTAGTGAGTAGGCATCCAAAAATTTACTTGAGTAAAAGTAAAAAAGTACTTTGATTATAACCTACTCAAGTAGTGAGTAACTGCGGAGTACCATCTCGTGTCATTAAATTATAACATGCAAATGTATTTACAAGGAAACATAACTTTTAATGAGACTGAATATACATTGTTATAAATAAAAACACAAAGGCAAAAGGATTTAGAAATAAACCACTTATCTTTTACATTGTTATAAATAAAAATAAATAAAAAACACAAAGGTAACTGTATCCAAAATAATTCAGCTAAATACTGTATTAATAAACTTTCTGCAAAACTTTGTTTCTACCAGTTGGAACTCATTTTCTTACATTTTGACATCCTATAAACAGAACTAACTGTTTAAGTATAAACTGAAACACAGTCCTACACTTCAGGCAAAGGACTGTGTATTCCTGAACTTAATCAGTAGAACAACTGACAGCATAAACTCAGTGAAACATTATTCAATAATGTGACTGTTAAGCTTTAAGAGTACCGTAGCTGGCCCTCAAGGTTTTTGCAGTGAAGCTGTGATCTCTTAGCAGTTAAAAGGAGTCCTGCATGAATAAAGAGTCTCTCACAAGCTGCAGGTGCTGGAAGACTTGTGTTGACTTTGAGTGACAACTGCTTGATTTGAGGAAAAGAGTGTAACAGAGCCATACCTCCAGTGGATGGACATGAAAGATACCTCTCCAACTCTCCTGGTTTTCTGGTCTTAATGGATCCAAAGAAGTCTTCTTCATCAGAGTGGCTGCTGTTTGTGCTGTTGTCATGTTAGTGTCCAAGTCATCCTTGATGTAGTTGAGACCTTTAAAAACATTTTTGCAAAGAATTACTACACTTATGCATTATTTATAGCATGTGTATGTAATGTTTTGTTATGTGCACACACACACACTGATGTTTTTATATTTACCAGATTTTAAGATCCCATCCAGCAGGGCATCGATGAGAGGTGCACACACTTTGCAAGATGATACAAGCTTCTTCCTTGTCTTGCCTTGGTGTAGTGTTGGCAGGAGGAAGCCCATGTGCACAGAAGATTCTCACACTCTTCATCGGTGGCTCATCAGAGGAGGAGGATTTTCGCTTCTTGTTGGAATCTACCAACTCAGTGTATTTCATCAAGCTGTTCGAGTGGATCCTCTGTTCACAAATAAATAAATAAAACAGAATAAGAATATATAATCCACACATCAAACATTTCAGATAAACCTATTACATTTTCAAAGACATGCCAAAGCATTGAGTTAATAATAATGATTTTAAAAAGCCCTAGTTTGTACTGTAATGTTCAAATATGAAACCAAAGCAGTTTGCCAGGGCAAAATGTTTTTAGTTTATTTTAGAGAGAGAAAAAGATACTTTCAAGCCCAAAACCGCAATCATAACTGGATAACAACAAATTCAAATATACTTTTTTTCCCTGAAAAGTTACAAGAAGAAGCCTTTTTAAATCAGGAACATCATGAACAGTATGTCCTGATGCTGCTCAATAATTCAGGTCAAACAAATCTAACAAGGATCAGGTCTTCTGAACGGATTCTTCTTTGTTGAAACATTTCATCTGAGGAGCTGCAAAAACAGTAAAAAAAGTAGTTTAACCAGTTACTGCTGACTTCCAGAAAACTAGCTATTCACTTGATAAACAGAGGACATCAGCCCACTGATGGCTGCTTGCTATTCAACAGGAGCTGAGTGGCTCTTCACATTCTCAAGGTACAAACAATGGGGAGACCGGTCATTTTCTGTTGCCGGCCCAAAAGCCTGGAACAGCCTCCCCCTTGAGCTGCCTGCGTGCCACCTCTGATCTGACTCTGTTCAAAACCAGACTGAAGACTCACTTGTTCAAAAAAGCTTTCAGTGTGTAACTTTTATTACTTTGGTATTTTAGTATGTAGCATTTTTATTTCCATTGCCTCATTTTATTGCTGTTGCTTTTATTTTATTTTCACTGATTTATTGTACCGGTTTTTATATTTTCTGTCCTGTTAAGCACCTTGGTCAATACAAGGCATTGTAGGAAGGTGCTATACAAATAAAGTTATTTATGTGCGAATAGCTATCTTCTGGCTGAATATCAATGAACAGATTGTTCCAGTGTCTGGATGCTTAAAACCCGATCCATTTTGGAATGTAAGATTTTGCTTTGGCTATTTGATGTAACTGATAAAAACTGGTTTTGAATTGAATTGAGAAAGCTCCTCGGATGAAGAGCAAAACATCTTCTGTTACAAATTAAGTCCAGTTGTTTCTGTATTGAACATTTTTTTAGATAAATAGTATAATACTGTGACGTTTTATGAATTTTGGTTTGTTTCCTACTAGTCCTGTATGAATCAATTGTAATAATAATAATCATTTTATTTAAAAGCGCCTTTCAGGACACCCAAGGACACTTAACAAATTGTGTTCCACTAAGACACTTATTGGAGGTTTGTGACTTTAAAAATCTGAGGGGACTGTTAGCATGTGTAGCTACATCTTCCACCAGCCGTCCCATTATTTAGCAAACCGTTTGTTTTTAGCTACATTAGCATTTTGCTCATGTGTGCTCACAGAGTGTGAACACGTTTTTAGCAACACACCACGTAACATTCAATAGTCACATCATACACAGTTTTAAAGTTATGCATGCTGTTGTAATAGAGCTGACATCATTACACACACAAAAAGAAAAAAATAAAGGTAAACTTACCGCAACGTGTTTTCTCAAATTTGACGTCGAGTTCATGTAGGCTGAAACATCTACAAGTTTTGGCAGACACAGCTGACAGCGCATGATGTAACTGTTCTTTTTAGACGACTGAAAGGTGAACATAGATCGTATGTGAGGCCAGGGGTGCTCTTACTTCTCTTCGCCAGCTTCTGTCGGTTTCTTTCAGGAACCGTCCGTATGTTTCTCTCTTCAACCGAGTCCAGAATCTCAACGTCACTGGCCTGCGCCGGCTGCGTGGAGAGTTTGTTGTGGTCACGTGACTGGTTGGCTTCACTTGATTGGTTACATGTCAGGTGACAATAAGTAACGCAATAAATTTGCCGCAAATGTTTTTATATATTTTAAACAAAAAGTAACGGTAGCGATCGGCAGAAAGCCCATAGTAACGGAGTAAAAGTTGCGGTTTCCTCCCCTAAAATTTACTCAAGTAAAAGTATAAGTCTTTCACATTTAAACTACTCTCACAAGTACAATTTTCTCAAAAAGTTACTTAAGTAAATGTAACGGAGTAAATGTAACGCGTTCCTACCCACCTCTGCAAAACAGTGAGGCCGCAAGAGTCGAACCGCAAAATGGAGGGACTCCTGTGTGCCCAGTCTAAGTGGGAAAATCCTCCCTGACGTCAGACATGATTCAATAATTCTGCTTTTTATTTTAATTTTTAATTATTATTAACTTTTCTATCAGACTGATTCAGATTAACAGCTTGTGTCGGGCAGTTTGCTTCAGTAGAAACTTGAGGTTTCTGAGTGAGCAGCTTTACTTTGTGGAACTAAAGTGGAAGATTCCAGAGTGTCTCTCTTTCTGAAACTGAAAATGATTCTCTACAATAATAATAATAATTATTATTATTATTATTATCAGGATCAGCTCACTTTGCTCTGAGTGGTCCCTGATTCAGCCAACTGATATAATAAACCTGTAAGACAGTGTTTGTAGGAAAACCTCGGACCTCTTTGATCCTCTTGACGAGGGCGTTCTGGTCGAAGGCCACGGCCTCTGCACACTGGTACAAGTGGTCCTGGTACCGGACGCAGAGCTGCAGAACCTGAGCCGAGTCCAGCCTCTCGAGACAAACGCTGCTGGGTGTCGTCTGGCCGCTCAGCACTCCTGCACAGAAAAAAGAACTTGAAGCAAAGCGTCACCACAGCACCGCTCTCTCCACCGCGCGGCGGCTGACACAAACTCACGTTCTGTTTTCAGGAGCCGCACAAAACATCTGGCTCGCTGTCTACATTTGAACAAGGTGCAGACGAGTTTAAGACGAAATGAGCTCCACTGCTCAGATTTTAAGAAAGTGATATTTAGATTAAATATTTGTATAAAAAAAATAAAAATAAAAAAACTGTTAAAGGTCTAGACTACCTTGAAGGAATGCATGTGCTTCATGCTTAGACTAAAATCATCTCATGTTGAGAAATGACAGTTTTGGTTAAACTTTATTAATAACATCATTCTCAGTCACATGACGTTGTGCTCAGAGGATGTGTTGTAATTCACTAAACACATTTTAGCTCCACATCTGTAAAACTGAAAGAACTCCCACCATTATTATGCTGGCTGTGGCAGCCATCTTAAACTGGGTCGACTCCAACAGATAATCAGTTTTAATGTTATTACTTTATGCAAATTTCAACAGAATTCAACTAATAGCATAATAATAATAATACAGTAATAATAATCTTTCTCTGTAGCAGGCCTAAAGACTCTGGAACGAGTTACCTCTGCTTGTCAGACAGGCCCCCTCCCTCTCGGTTTTCAAATCCCGTCTAAAGACCCATTACTATTCTGTTGCTTTCAACACCTGATGATCTGTGTTTGGTCGTTTTATTTATGATCTGCGATGATCTTATGTGTATTTTTTGTACTTCATTGTGTGTGTTGCCTGTTGTTTGTTTGTTTGTACAGCACTTTGGTTGGCCTTGTCACTGTTTAAAGTGCTCTATAAATAAAATGGTATGGTAAAGATTCATGAGATATTTTGCTAACTTCTGCTTTCGGGAGTAGCTCTGTTACTTTCATTCTGAGATTTTGCTTTGGGAAACTTGACTTCCTCTTTTGCTGGATGTAAATCACATATTTTGGATGATTGTTTCCTCTGCTGTGCAGCTGGAAGGAGTTTTACTGAAACTTTTTGTTTGTTTTGGACATTTGTTATAATGCATAACCATAACAACAAGGTGTTTTTTGTAAACCGGGAGAAGCTAATAAACATAGCAAAAGCTCAAATCCCAAATGAGTTGAAAAGGAGGCGCCGTGGATGCGTTCCCGTCTCCTTGCCAGCTGTGCTCAAGTGCCTGACCACTGAGATCCTTGAACAAGGCTTTTGACAACAAAAGGAGCAAGATCGTCCCTCGGCTGTCTGCAGCGACAAGGAGCTCAGCAGGCTGCTGGGAGGAGTGGCCATCACTCTGGGAGGAGTTCTGCCCTGTAGAGGGCGGTCCTGCAGCCTGTGGGAACCGAGAGGTCAGCCAAGTCTGGGTGGATGGATTAGACGGCATCTGGGGCCAGTTTCTTCGTATCTGCTGTGTGATGGACCTTTACAAGAGATCCTTCCTGCCTACAGCCATCAGCATCTATAACATCTCTTAATGAAACGAGGATAACGTGTTACATTTGATTTCCCTTTGGTATTAATAAAGTATTTTTGAAATTAATTCTTCAGGGGTTGCCACTGCAAACTAAATCGCAGGAAGACATGGCGATTATTTTTACACCAGATGTCCTTCCTGACGCAACCACAGACCACCGAGCTACCACAGCCCTCTGTGTGGAGCAGAGAGCTGTCGTAGGGCGCCCGGGGGAGCAGATGGTGGAGATTAAGGGCCTTGCTCAAGGGCCCAGAGTGGAGCAAATGAGGGCGGAGGCAGGTGTGGGTGTTTCACTTTTCCCACCCACATTTTGATGTGGTCGGTCCAGGGAGTTAAACCAGCAACCTTCCGATCACAGACCCACCTTCTCAAATAAACATATTTAAACTTAAGTGTCCAACTATTTAATCAGTACTTCTAAACCCACAGTTGTTTATGTATTTTCTCAGACTGTAGTTGTGTGTAAACAAACTGTGTTCCAGTGGATAAATGTTGAGGTGCAGCTGTACCTTTCAGGAGCGGCTGGAACGTGGGGATCTCCTGCAGCTTGATGACGTCAGGGTCGTTGTGGATGCTCCTTAGAGACTGAGTCCCCGGAGCTACCACCACAATATCATCCATCTTCGCTTTGTGCTTAGCTGGAGACGGAGCCGCTGCAGTGACAGCAAATCATTAAAATCAACGCACGAACTTCAACCTCGGACATAAAACTGTAACAAAGTTTCAGCGGAGGTGTTCCTCACCTGATGAGCTGTGGTGGAGGTGTTTGTGCTCCGCATCCCCGCTCTGCTCCGCTCCCATGATGGTGGCGATGCCAGCAGCTAGCTAAGTTAGCTTTAATCAGGGTGTGTCAAACAATACAAGCTAACGCTAACCAAGCTAGTTAAGTTAGTAAACGCTAATGTGTTTGAAGACGCCCAGAAAAATGAACAGACGAGCTCCTAAGCGAGACGGCGGCTAAACATGGTGCTGATGTGAGCTCAGCCGCAGAGGACCGACTAGACATTCGCTTGAAACAGAGTTTATTACTAAACAGATCAATACCCAGGTCGTTAAAAGAAAAAACAAACAAAGAAAAAACGTTTGTATGACCTAAATGACTCGATATCTGTCCACTTCCGTAAATAAACTCGCACAGACCTGAAATGAATCGTACGTTTCTTGCTACTTTACTGCCCCCTGCTGCTGCGGAGACCTATTACACGTACGGACGCCAAAGCGCATGCGCATGATTTAGTTTGCAATGCATTGTGGTCTATATACTATATTCATATGCACTTTCGGTAGCGTTTTGTATTTTTGTTTGTTGCTATCACCAACTACGGCTTCCTTATCCAACAAAAACATTATTAGAAAATATCCTCAAGTCTGATGTTATATATTTGTGTTCACTTTGTCAGTGGTTGGCGTCACAAATTCACATTTTTCACAAATTCACATTTTTCAGGTCTCTCTACGAGTCCCCGAGACTCTGTATAATAAATAAAGGCTGAAATTAGTTTTTAATTTTACTGTGTAGTAAAGTTTGGTAAACAAACAAAAACTATTTGCAGTTTGATACATATCTAATCTTAACATATGTTGAAAAAGGACATGGAATCTCCCTAATAAATACCTTCTTGATAACGAAACCAAAGAAGTTTCATTCAAGATATTTCATCAATGTTGCAGTCAAAAAAACTCATATAAAATAAAAATATTGACATCAACTGTACATTTGGTAACATTTGATTTGATTTGATGTTTATTCATTCATTTTAAAAGAACAATACAAGACAGTTTCATCAGATACAAGATTACAAGTAGGATAAAATGAAGGGAGCAGAAAGAAGATGAAATCTTATTATATCTGCCCCTATTTCACAGTTTGTTCAACCAATGATAACTTTCAAGCAACATCACAGAATGAATAGTTCTACCTATTTTCCTAACTGTAATACACAAACTACATCACAAAATGAATAATTCTACTTAATTTTCCTGACTGTAAAACATAAACTAGATCACAAAATGAATAATTCTACTTAATATTTCTAACTGTAATACACAAACTACATCACCCATAATTCTAATTGTGTGAATGCCAACAAGGCATTCACACTATAGAGATTGTGTTTATATTTGTGTGAATGCCAACAAGGCATTCACACTATAGAGATTGTGTTTATATTTGTGTGAATGCCAACAAGGCATTCACACTATAGAGATTGTGTTTATATTTATTGTGTGAATGCCAACAAGGCATTCACACTATAGAGATTGTGTTTATATTTATTGTGTGAATGCCAACAAGGCATTCACACTATAGAGATTGTGTTTATATTTATTGTGTGAATGCCAACAAGGCATTCACACTATAGAGATTGTGTTTATATTTGTGTGAATGCCAACAAGGCATTCACACTATAGAGATTGTGTTTATATTTATTATTTATAGATGTTACTATCTTCATTCCGTACGTTTTTTGGCATGTAACTACTCGCACAGTTTTGGTGCCATTTCAACAATTCATATATCAAAATGTCCAGCTCGTTCAGGACAATCCGGCTATGACTTTTGGTAATGCTGCAACTTTAGCTTTTTGAATTATTTAGCCTTTTCGGCCATTTTTTTCCCATTGAAAATGAATGGAGCTAAAATGAAATGGCATGTTGGGGGCTTTATCATATCCTAAATCTCACCAAATTTGGCAGACTCATCACTCAGACATGCAGGAGTAAAAAATGATCAAAACCTCACATTTTCATATATGCTGAAGGGGCGTGGCCTGGCCTCAAAGTTAGGCATCTCGCCATGAAAAACGAAACACTAATAGCACCTACACGAAAACCGTCTAATACATCAAACCTTCAGTGATTGACCCACAACCACTCCCCTGCAATACTGAATGGTCAAATCATGACATTAATTAAGCCACGCCCCCTCACAACAGGAAGTGTACAGTTATACATTGAACGTCCCGATCGGACACCTGTTACCTAATCAGCGGGACGGTCTGTCCAGTGACCGAAGACATGTTGCTGTAACAAGCTTTCCAACACTGACCGTTTTGGGTGGAGCATGTGGGCGTGGCGATGTGGCGAATCAGCCGTCACGCCGTCACAAACGAAACACTAATAGCACCTACACGAAAACAGTCTAATACATCAAACCTTCAGTGATTGACCCACATCCGGTCCCCTGCAATACTGAATGGTCAAATCATGACATTAATTAAGCCACGCCCCCTCACAACAGGAAGTGTACAGTTGTACATTGAAGGTCCCGATCGGACACCTGTTACCTAATCAGCATGACGGTCTTTCCAGTGACCAAAGACATGTTGATGTAACAAGCTTTCCAACACTGACCGTTTTGGGTGGAGCATGTGGGCGTGGCGATGTGGCGAATCAGACGTAACGCCGTCACAATACGTTTGGCCTTTTGGGAGCTTTATCATATCCCAAAACTCACCAAATTTGGCAGACTCGTCAGGACTGGTGAAAAATTACATATTTTGGGGGCGTGGCCAAAATTGCAACAGAAACGGCTCAAGAGCGCCACCTAGAATATTTCAAACTACCCTCCGCATTGGCCTTAGTTTCACGTAGGATCATGAAATTTGGTACACTTGTCCAATTCACAAAGACGTACAGAAAACCCTCTGGCATCAACATTGTACGATAAATGGGAAGGCGGCCATTTTGGAATGTGGACCAAATTGGGTGCATACATTGGGTGCCGAACGGGTACGGGAAAGGCACGAGAGTGTTTCAGGGTGGACTAGCTCGACTTCCCGCGGTCGCCACGAGAAGGGCGGAGCGGCGCTAAGGCATTCACACGTGCATTTTCGTAGGAAATGCAAATTTTCTAGTTGTGTGAATGCCAACAAGGCATTCACACTATAGAGATTGTGTTTATATTTGTGTGAATGCCAACAAGGCATTCACACTATAGAGATTGTGTTTATATTTGTGTGAATGCCAACAAGGCATTCACACTATAGAGATTGTGTTTATATTTAATATTATTCCAGTTACTATCTTCCATCCGTACGTTTTTTGGCACGCTACTCCTCCTAGAGTATTTGTGCCATTTCAACGATTCATATATCAAAATGTTCAGCTCGTTCAGGACAATCCAGCTATGACTTTTGGTAATGCTGCAAGTTGCGCTTTTTGAAATATTAAGCCTTTTCGGCCATTTTTTTCCCATTGAAAATGAATGGAGCTAAAATGAAATGGTCTTTTGGGGGCTTTATCATACCCTAAAACTCACCAAATTTGGCAGACTCATCACTCAGACATGCAGGAGTAACAAATGATCAAAACCTCGCATTTTCATATATGCTGAAGGGGCGTGGCCTGGCCTCAAAGTTAGGCATCTCGCCATGAAAAACGAAACACTAATAGCACCTACACGAAAACCGTCTAATACATCAAACCTTCAGTGATTGACCCACAACCACTCCCCTGCAATACTGAATGGTCAAATCATGACATTAATTAAGCCACGCCCCCTCACAACAGGAAGTGTACAGTTATACATTGAACGTCCCGATCGGACACCTGTTACCTAATCAGCGGGACGGTCTGTCCAGTGACCGAAGACATGTTGCTGTAACAAGCTTTCCAACACTGACCGTTTTGGGTGGAGCATGTGGGCGTGGCGATGTGGCGAATCAGCCGTCACGCCGTCACAAACGAAACACTAATAGCACCTACACGAAAACAGTCTAATACATCAAACCTTCAGTGATTGACCCACATCCGGTCCCCTGCAATACTGAATGGTCAAATCATGACAATAATTAAGCCACGCCCCCTCACAACAGGAAGTGTACAGTTGTACATTGAACATCCCGATCGGACACCTGTTACCTAATCAGCGTGACGGTCTGTCCAGTGACCGAAGACATGTTGCTGTAACAAGCTTTCCACGACTGGTTGTTTTGGGTGGAGCATGTGGGCGTGGCGATGTGGCGAATCAGACGTAACGCCGTCACAATACGTTTGGCCTTTTGGGAGCTTTATCATATCCCAAAACTCACCAAATTTGGCAGACTCGTCAGGACTGGTGAAAAATTACATATTTTGGGGGCGTGGCCAAAATTGCAACAGAAAGGGCTCAAGAGCGCCACCTAGAATATTTCAAATTACCCTCCGCATTGGCCTTAGTTTCACGTAGGATCATGAAATTTGGTACACTTGTCCAATTCACCAAGACGCACAGAAAACCCTCTGGCATCAACGTTGTACGATAAATGGGAAGGCGGCCATTTTGGAATGTGGACCAAATTGAGTGCACGCACTGGGTGCCGAACGGGTACGGGAAAGGCACGAGAGTGTTTCGGGGTGGACCAGCTCGACTTCCCGCGGTCGCCGCGAGAAGGGCGGAGCGGCGCTAAGGCATTCACACGTGCATTTTCGTAGGAAATGCGGTTTTTCTAGTTATAGTTACTATCTTCCGTCCGTACGTTTTTTGGCACGCTACTCCTCCTAGAGTATTTGTGCCATTTCAACGATTCATATATCAAAATGTTCAGCTCGTTCAGGACAATCCAGCTATGACTTTTGGTAATGCTGCAAGTTGCGCTTTTTGAAATATTAAGCCTTTTCGGCCATTTTTTTCCCATTGAAAATGAATGGAGCTAAAATGAAATGGTCTTTTGGGGGCTTTATCATACCCTAAAACTCACCAAATTTGGCAGACTCATCACTCAGACATGCAGGAGTAACAAATGATCAAAACCTCGCATTTTCATATATGCTGAAGGGGCGTGGCCTGGCCTCAAAGTTAGGCATCTCGCCATGAAAAACGAAACACTAATAGCACCTACACGAAAACCGTCTAATACATCAAACCTTCAGTGATTGACCCACAACCACTCCCCTGCAATACTGAATGGTCAAATCATGACATTAATTAAGCCACGCCCCCTCACAACAGGAAGTGTACAGTTATACATTGAACGTCCCGATCGGACACCTGTTACCTAATCAGCGGGACGGTCTGTCCAGTGACCGAAGACATGTTGCTGTAACAAGCTTTCCAACACTGACCGTTTTGGGTGGAGCATGTGGGCGTGGCGATGTGGCGAATCAGCCGTCACGCCGTCACAAACGAAACACTAATAGCACCTACACGAAAACAGTCTAATACATCAAACCTTCAGTGATTGACCCACATCCGGTCCCCTGCAATACTGAATGGTCAAATCATGACAATAATTAAGCCACGCCCCCTCACAACAGGAAGTGTACAGTTGTACATTGAACATCCCGATCGGACACCTGTTACCTAATCAGCGTGACGGTCTGTCCAGTGACCGAAGACATGTTGCTGTAACAAGCTTTCCACGACTGGTTGTTTTGGGTGGAGCATGTGGGCGTGGCGATGTGGCGAATCAGACGTAACGCCGTCACAATACGTTTGGCCTTTTGGGAGCTTTATCATATCCCAAAACTCACCAAATTTGGCAGACTCGTCAGGACTGGTGAAAAATTACATATTTTGGGGGCGTGGCCAAAATTGCAACAGAAAGGGCTCAAGAGCGCCACCTAGAATATTTCAAATTACCCTCCGCATTGGCCTTAGTTTCACGTAGGATCATGAAATTTCGTACACTTCCCCGATTCACCAAGACGCACAGAAAACCCTCTGGCATCAACATTGTACGATAAATGGGAAGGCGGCCATTTTGGAATGTGGACCAAATTGGGTGCATACATTGGGTGCCGAACGGGTACGGGAAAGGCACGAGAGTGTTTCAGGGTGGACTAGCTCGACTTCCCGCGGTCGCCACGAGAAGGGCGGAGCGGCGCTAAGGCATTCACACGTGCATTTTCGTAGGAAATGCAAATTTTCTAGTTGTGTGAATGCCAACAAGGCATTCACACTATAGAGATTGTGTTTATATTTATTATTATCTACAGTTTATAGATGTTACTATCTTCATTCCGTACGTTTTTTGGCATGTAACTACTCGCACAGTTTTGGTGCGATTTCAACAATTCATATATCAAAATGTTCAGCTCATTTAGGACAATCCGGCTATGACTTTTGGTAATGCTGCAACTTTAGCTTTTTGAGATATTCAGCCTTTTCGGCCATCTTTTTCCCATTGAAAATGAATGGAGCTAAAATGAAATGGCCGTTTGGGGGCTTTATCATATCCTAAATCTCACCAAATTTGGCAGACTCATCACTCAGACATGGGGGAGTAAAAAATGATCAAAACCTCATGTTTTCATATATGATGAAGGGGCGTGGCCTGGCCTCAAAGTTAGGTATCTCGCCATGAAAAACGAAACACTAATAGCACCTACACGAAAACTGTCTAATACATCAAACCTTCAGTGATTGACCCACAACCGGTCCCCTACAATACTGAATGGTCAAATCATGACATTAATTAAGCCACGCCCCCTCACAACAGGAAGTGTACAGTTATACATTGAACGTCCCGATCGGACACCTGTTACCTAATCAGCGGGACGGTCTGTCCAGTGACCGAAGACATGTTGCTGTAACAAGCTTTCCAACACTGACCGTTTTGGGTGGAGCATGTGGGCGTGGCGATGTGGCGAATCAGCCGTCACGCCGTCACAAACGAAACACTAATAGCACCTACACGAAAACAGTCTAATACATCAAACCTTCAGTGATTGACCCACATCCGGTCCCCTGCAATACTGAATGGTCAAATCATGACAATAATTAAGCCACGCCCCCTCACAACAGGAAGTGTACAGTTGTACATTGAACATCCCGATCGGACACCTGTTACCTAATCAGCGTGACGGTCTGTCCAGTGACCAAAGACATGTTGCCATAACAAGCTTTCCAACACTGACCGTTTTGGGTGGAGCATGTGGGCGTGGCGATGTGGCGAATCAGACGTAACGCCGTCACAATACGTTTGGCCTTTTGGGAGCTTTATCATATCCCAAAACTCACCAAATTTGGCAGACTCGTCAGGACTGGTGAAAAATTACATATTTTGGGGGCGTGGCCAAAATTGCAAAAGAAACGGCTCAAGAGCGCCACCTAGAATATTTCAAACTACCCTCCGCATTGGCCTTAGTTTCACGTAGGATCATGAAATTTGGTACACCTCCCCGATTCACCAAGGCGCACAGAAAACCCTCTGGCACCAACGTTGTACGATGAAAGGAAAGGCGAACTTTTCGGCCATTTTTATCCCATTGAAAATGAATGGCGCTAAAATGAAATGGCATTTTGGGGGCTTTGTCATATCCCAAAACTCACCAAAATTGGCAGACTCATCAGGACTGGTGAACGATTACATATTTTGGGGGCGTGGCCAAAATTTCAAAAGAAACGGCTCAAGAGCGCCACCTAGAAAATTTCAAACTACCCTCCACATTGGCCTTAGTTTCACGTAGGATCATGAAATTTGGTACACTTGTCCAATTCACCAAGACGCACAGAAAACCCTCTGGCGTCAACGTTGTACGATAAATGGGAAGGCGGCCATTTTGGAATGTGGACCAAATTGGGTGCACGCATTGGGTGCCGAACGGGCACGGGAAAGGCACGAGAGTGTTTCAGGGTGGACCAGCTCGACTTCCCGCGGTCGCCGCGAGAAGGGCGGAGCGGCGCTAAGGCATTCACACGTGCATTTTCGTAGGAAATGCGGTTTTTCTAGTTATTATAGTTACTATCTTCCGTCCGTACGTTTTTTGGCACGCTACTCCTCCTAGAGTATTTGTGCCATTTCAACGATTCATATATCAAAATGTTCAGCTCGTTCAGGACAATCCAGCTATGACTTTTGGTAATGCTGCAAGTTGCGCTTTTTGAAATATTAAGCCTTTTCGGCCATTTTTTTCCCATTGAAAATGAATGGAGCTAAAATGAAATGGTCTTTTGGGGGCTTTATCATACCCTAAAACTCACCAAATTTGGCAGACTCATCACTCAGACATGCAGGAGTAACAAATGATCAAAACCTCGCATTTTCATATATGCTGAAGGGGCGTGGCCTGGCCTCAAAGTTAGGCATCTCGCCATGAAAAACGAAACACTAATAGCACCTACACGAAAACCGTCTAATACATCAAACCTTCAGTGATTGACCCACAACCACTCCCCTGCAATACTGAATGGTCAAATCATGACATTAATTAAGCCACGCCCCCTCACAACAGGAAGTGTACAGTTATACATTGAACGTCCCGATCGGACACCTGTTACCTAATCAGCGGGACGGTCTGTCCAGTGACCGAAGACATGTTGCTGTAACAAGCTTTCCAACACTGACCGTTTTGGGTGGAGCATGTGGGCGTGGCGATGTGGCGAATCAGCCGTCACGCCGTCACAAACGAAACACTAATAGCACCTACACGAAAACAGTCTAATACATCAAACCTTCAGTGATTGACCCACATCCGGTCCCCTGCAATACTGAATGGTCAAATCATGACAATAATTAAGCCACGCCCCCTCACAACAGGAAGTGTACAGTTGTACATTGAACATCCCGATCGGACACCTGTTACCTAATCAGCGTGACGGTCTGTCCAGTGACCGAAGACATGTTGCTGTAACAAGCTTTCCACGACTGGTTGTTTTGGGTGGAGCATGTGGGCGTGGCGATGTGGCGAATCAGACGTAACGCCGTCACAATACGTTTGGCCTTTTGGGAGCTTTATCATATCCCAAAACTCACCAAATTTGGCAGACTCGTCAGGACTGGTGAAAAATTACATATTTTGGGGGCGTGGCCAAAATTGCAACAGAAAGGGCTCAAGAGCGCCACCTAGAATATTTCAAATTACCCTCCGCATTGGCCTTAGTTTCACGTAGGATCATGAAATTTGGTACACTTGTCCAATTCACCAAGACGCACAGAAAACCCTCTGGCGTCAACGTTGTACGATAAATGGGAAGGCGGCCATTTTGGAATGTGGACCAAATTGAGTGCACGCACTGGGTGCCGAACGGGTACGGGAAAGGCACGAGAGTGTTTCGGGGTGGACCAGCTCCACTTCCCGCGGTCGCCGCGAGAAGGGCGTGGTCAAATCATGACAATAATTAAGCCACGCCCCCTCACAACAGGAAGTGTACAGTTGTACATTGAACATCCCGATCGGACACCTGTTACCTAATCAGCGTGACGGTCCGTCCAGTGACCGAAGACATGTTGCTGTAACAAGCTTTCCAACACTGACCGTTTTGGGTGGAGCATGTGGGCGTGGCGATGTGGCGAATCAGACGTAACGCCGTCACAATACGTTTGGCATTTTGGGGGCTTTATCATATCCCAAAACTCACCAAATTTGGCAGACTCGTCAGGACTGGTGACAAATTACATATTTTGGGGGCGTGGCCAAAATTGCAACAGAAACGGCTCAAGAGCGCCACCTAGAAAATTTCAAACTACCCTCCGCATTGGCCTTAGTTTCACGTAGGATCATGAAATTTGGTACACTTGTCCAATTCACCAAGACGCACAGAAAACCCTCTGGCGTCAACGTTGTACGATAAATGGGAAGGCGGCCATTTTGGAATGTGGACCAAATTGAGTGCACGCACTGGGTGCCGAACGGGTACGGGAAAGGCACGAGAGTGTTTCGGGGTGGACCAGCTCGACTTCCCGCGGTCGCCGCGAGAAGGGCGGAGCGGCGCTAAGGCATTCACACGTGCATTTTCGTAGGAAATGCGGTTTTTCTAGTTAATATTATTCCAGTTACTATCTTCCATCCGTACGTTTTTTGGCACGCTACTCCTCCTACAGTTTTTGTGCCAATTCAACAAATCATATATCAAAATGTTCAGCTCGCTCAGGACAATCCAGCTATGACTTTTGGTAATGATGCAACTTTAGCTTTTTGAGATATTTAGCCTTTTCGGCCATTTTTTCCCATTGAAAATGAATGGAGCTAAAATGAAATGGCCTTTGGGGGGCTTTATCATATCTTAAATCTCACCAAATTTGGCAGACTCATCACTCAGACATGGGGGAGTGAAAAAATATCAAAACCTCACGTTTTCATATATGCTGAAGGGGCGTGGCCTGGCCTCAAAGTTAGGCATCTCGCCATGAAAAACGAAACACTTATAGCACCTACACGAAAACCGTCTAATACATCAAACCTTCAGTGATTGACCCACATCCCGTCCCCTGCAATACTGAATGGTCAAATCATGACATTATTTAAGCCCCGCCCCCTCACAACAGGAAGTGTACAGTTGTACATTGAACGTCCCGATCGGACACCTGTTACCTAATCAGCGTGACGGTCTGTCCAGTGACCGAAGACATGTTGCTGTAACAAGCTTTCCAACACTGACCGTTTTGGGTCGAGCATGTGGGCGTGGCGATGTGGCGAATCAGCCGCCACGCCGTCACAAACGAAACACTAATAGCACCTACACGAAAACCGTCTAATACATCAAACCTTCAGTGATTGAACCACATCCGGTCCCCTGCAATACTGAATGGTCAAATCATGACATTAATTAAGCCACGCCCCCTCACAACAGGAAGTGTAAAATTTTACATTGAAGGTCCCGATCGGACACCTGTTACCTAATCAGCGTGATGGTCTGTCCAGTGACCGAAGACATGTTGCTGTAACAAGCTTTCCAACACTGACCGTTTTGGGTCGAGCATGTGGGCGTGGCGATGTGGCGAATCAGCCGCCACGCCGTCACAAACGAAACACTAATAGCACCTACACGAAAACCGTCTAATACATCAAACCTTCAGTGATTGAACCACATCCGGTCCCCTGCAATACTGAATGGTCAAATCATGACATTAATTAAGCCACGCCCCCTCACAACAGGAAGTGTAAAATTTTACATTGAAGGTCCCGATCGGACACCTGTTACCTAATCAGCGTGATGGTCTGTCCAGTGACCAAAGACATGTTGCTGTAACAAGCTTTCCAACACTGACCGTTTTGGGTCGAGCATGTGGGCGTGGCGATGTGGCGAATCAGCCGCCACGCCGTCACAAACGAAACACTAATAGCACCTACACGAAAACCGTCTAATACATCAAACCTTCAGTGATTGAACCACATCCGGTCCCCTGCAATACTGAATGGTCAAATCATGACATTAATTAAGCCACGCCCCCTCACAACAGGAAGTGTAAAATTTTACATTGAAGGTCCCGATCGGACACCTGTTACCTAATCAGCGTGATGGTCTGTCCAGTG
>JBBPBX010033505.1:0-23987 GCA_038048925.1 Garcialebias charrua
CCATCCATCCATTTTCTTCCGCTTATCCGGGGTCGGGTCGCGGGGGTAGCAGCCTAAGTAGGGAGGCCCAGACTTCCCTCTCCCCAGCCACTTGGAGCAGCTCCTCTGGGGGAATCCCAAGGCGTTCCCAGGCCAGCCGAGAAACATAGTCCCTCCAGCGTATCCTGGGTCTTCCTCTGGGTCTCCTCCCGGTGGGACATGCCCGGAACACCTCACCAGGGAGGCGTCCAGGAGGCATCCTAACCAGATGCCCGAGCCACCTCAACTGGCTCCTCTCGATGTGGAGAAGCAGCGGCTCTACTCCGAGTCCCTCCCGGATGACTGAGCTTCTCACCCTATCTCTAAGGGAGAGTCCAGACACCCTGCGGAGAAAACTCATTTCAGCCGCTTGTATCCGAGATCTCGTTCTTTCGGTCACAACCCAAAGCTCATGACCATAGATGAGGGTGGGAACGTAGATCGATCGGTAAATTGAGAGCTTTGCCTTTTGACTCAGCTCTCTCTTCACCACGACAGACTGGTACAGCGCCCGCTTCACTGCGGACGCTGCACCTATCCGCCTATCCGAGGACCTTCTCCTTACGGATTAATTTACGGGAGACACTTGGTGAACATTGTGTGTGTCTTGACTGGAACAGCGATAACTCTCAAAATCTCCGCGTGCAACGAGCGGAGCTGGCGAAAACCGGAAGAGGAACAAGCTAACATTAGCATCAGATTCGGGTGGTCTAATGCTAAAAGGAGCAGCAAATTGCGGCGCGCTCAGACGGGTTTCGGTAAGTTATCTTAAGCTAACACTAACAGTAAGTCAAATGAGTAATAAAAAAAGCTAATTTTAAAACAACAACACATTACAGATACTGGCTGTTACAGAGGGCGTAAACAGATCGTTGAAGGGCGTGGACTTCAGAACTTCAGAAACCGGTCGTTCAAAACGAAAGTTAAAAATGGCAGAATTAAAAAGGGTATAATTAATTATCTAAGAATTATTTTGTGTATTAAAATGAATTAATATTGTCAAGATAGCAGACAGACATAACATAAAATTTTTAAATACTTACATGTGGTCCCCTTTAAGGTTAGTTTTTGTTGTGGGTTTTATGCTTAGCGTTTCTAAGTTCTAGTTGGAACGGTTTCTTTTCGCAACTAGTATAGTTTAAACTGTTTAGTTTATTTACTATTCTGTGCTTGGACGACCTCATTTTCCGATGAAGTCGGTGAGTTTGTCAGATCTTCGTCAATTACGGCATCATTGAACGCCTCAAAAGGTTTGATTTGATTTCGATGTACCCACTTAACAACTGGCCGTTTGCGGCCGTTGCTGATTTTGATTCCGTAGACAACTGAGGACACTTTGTCTGTTATCAAATGAGGTCCCGTCCACCTGGGCATTAGTTTGCGGGCGAGAGTACCGGTCCCGGACCCTCCTTTCCCGGCTGTGGGGGCGAAAGTATAGTACAAGACTCTGTCTCCCACTTGGAGTTCATCATGGGAAGCCTTCTGGTCATAGTACGCCTTGCGTCCCTCAGCAGACCTTTCCAGGTTTTGCTGGGCAAAAGCAAAAGTGTCTCGGAGGTGTACATTCAAGTATTTCATGTATTGTTGAGTGGTGTAGGCTGTTGCCATGGTGGCATCACCTGGTTGGTACAACAGGTGTAGAGGAAGAGTCATTTGTCGACCGGTTATCATCTCGAAGGGAGAGACGCCAGTTGATGTGTGTGCAGTGGCGTAGCCAGGATTTTATGAGGGGCGGTTCGTTTGAAGAAAAAGTGGACCTCTGATTGGTTCATTGGCGGTGGTATACGTTACTTCAAACGTGTAAACAAGCTAATTAGCTAGCTAGTTAAAACAATGCTGTGTGAGGTAAATCTTACCAAATAGGTGGTTTTTGTTAGTGGAGAAAGAGCAACACACTGAGAGGGGATGTGTGTCCAGTCTTCTATTCAGAACTCATCCCAGAGACACGGTACTCCGAGTCCCACCCGAACATACACAGAAAAAAAATACCACCGAAGAAGAACGAATGACGTCATCCTCTTAAAGGCACAGTACCACTCCTTAACATAAATGCAAACTAACCCCACAACAAATAATATAACTTCAATTGCAAAAATAAATAATCTTTTTACTTTGCTTTGTGGTTAGACATTGTTTTTTATGAATGAAATTAATAAATTGAAAAATACAACAATACAATTCACATGTACACAAAAACAATTGACCAGGGGTCTGCAACCTGCAGCTCAGGGTCCCTCTGCAGCAGCTCTTTCAAGCTTTGACCAAAACTGAATTTTATTGGTTCTTATAACTGGAAGGGTTAGTTTTAGCAGTTTTCCTACATTACAAGGAGTTAACATACTTTCACTTTATGCTTTATTTCTTTTAAGTAGGATACTTAATTTTTCTAGTAAAAAAAAAAAAATCACATAGGCCTGCATTGTTTGTTTTAGTTTTTAGAAACTGGGCAAAACTATATTAATTTTTCCTTCTTTACAAGAATCTTGTCTTTTATTTTATCTTAAAATGTAAAAATATCAGTAAATGTTAAAAAATCATTAGACATTTTTAGTTTTATAAATCATTCCTGCTGGCCAGAAAAATGTCCTCTAACAAACTTAAAGTGGTCCGTGGGCCACCAGTTGAGAATCCCAGTTGCAGCAGGTGTTGTGGCTCCGGACACGTTTAATTTAGTGAATAAAGGAGCAGAAATGGCTCTTTGTATCGAAAAGGTTGCAGACCCCTAGAGTAACATTAAAATTTCTCAAGACAAATGTAGTTTTGCAAAACCTTTATTTACATTGCATAAGACAGTTCTGTCCAACATCTTATGTCTCTGGATAGACAAGTGAGTCCAGCTCCATCCTCCTCGAGTGTTTGTTTGCAAACACATCAACAACGCTCTCAAGGTCAATGTGTTTGCTGTAGTGAATGTGAAGTAGTGCCAGTGAGAGACGCTCCTTCGTCATTGATGCCCGCATGTAGCTGTTCAAGCGACGAAGGGCACTGCGCTCACATTCGCAGGTCACAGGCAGTGTGTAGGCCAGTTGAAGTAGGACGTGCAAGTTGGGGTAAAGGTCTCGGTCACACTCTTTAATGGAACCTGCAGGGGTGTTCGGCCTCTGTGACCCAGGCACTCTGCCGTACCTAGCAGAACAATTATTAAAACAAAATGTTCTGTATAGTAATGTTGTAACATTCAATTTCTAAAATGGGCTTCTCAGGTGCTTAACTTCAAAATAACTTACTTCAGGGGCAGCCATCTTCATCATTCGAAGCACTGGTACACACCAAACTTGCACGGTCTTCATCTAAGATATGACACGTGAATAAGAGATTTTAGAATATTTTTTAGACACTTTTAGCATTTAAATAATCATATCAAAAGATTTAATATTTAGCTAAAAGAATTTACAGAAATACATTCTAAATAAGAAAACATTTGTTCCTGAAATCATTCTAAGACATATTATTGACAAAATCTATTTTACAAGAAGATCTGTTTTATTTATTTATTTTACCTGGAACTCTGTTTCTTTGAAACAAAGTTGTACATTGAAGCGTTGCTCTTTTCCTCTCTGTCCTTCTGCTTGCACCTACCCATGTTGGTATCCAGCACAGAAACCTGAAAAACAGTTTAACATAATATTAAGTATGTAGTAAACAATTTAGTAAGATCTGCTAAGACATTTTGGGTTTCTATTTGAAAACGTTTTTTTTACTTGTCTTACGTACAAAAACAGTTTTTCTGAATGTTTGTTCTTTTGAAAATTTATCCAAACATTTATTTTTCACCAAATAGGCTATATTACAGTATATTCAACACTGCTAAGTTATTGTTTGTATCCTGTCCAAACTAGGCCTGAGGCCTGTAGCTTTTGTTTAGAAAAACATGGACGCTCAGTTTCAGGCTTCCTGTGAGTAACTATCTGTCCTATCACTGTAAACTTAGCTTTAGGGATAGAATGGGGCCGTACTGGTACTAATTTCAGATAAATTACTGTTCCCAACATGGCGGAAATAGCCAAAAACAAGGAAAAAAAACGTGGCGAAAATCGTTGCTACTTAGCTTAGCTTTAGCATGTTTTAGCATTATCCATATCTTATAAAAACGTGACCCACTTCTAATCTCTCTAACATCAAACAGTACTACTTAAAATACACAAATGAACAGTTGAATCAAAAACCACAATGTAATTTTACCGTTTGAATCCACCGTGTTGCCTTCCAAGCCAGGACAGAGTGAATGTTGTCTTCCCCTCACAGTCTCGCGGGAGTTGTAGACGGGACTTCATAGGCAAAGTGGGCGGTTCGTTCGAACCGGGCAAACCCCCCCTGGCTACGCCCATGGTGTGTGGAGTGGCCCTAATGGCCATCAGGACCAGAGGGAGTTTCACGTCCCAGTCCTTGTGGTTTGCGGCTACGTATTTCTTCAAAATACTCACCACCGTTCTGTTTGCTCTCTCTACTTGTCCTGAAGATTGTGGGTGGTAGCCAATATGGAAATCAGCTTTGACGCCAAGCGTCTTCCACAGTTCTTTCATCACTTCACCTGTGAAGTGTGTACCTTGGTCTGAGTTCACCCTAAGGGGAAGTCCAAACCTGGAGAATACATGATTCATTAGCAAAATAGCAGTAGTTTGTGCTGTGTCATTAGGAGCTGGTAGGCATTCTACCCATTTGGTAAATGCATAGGTTACCGTGAGGAAATATATATTGCCTCTAGAGCTCTTAGTGAGTGGTCCCACCCAGTCAAACTGGATGTCAGACCATGGAAATGAAATGCCTCTGCTTTGCAGTGGTGCTCTGTGGAGTGGTCTGGTAGGCTGAAACTGGGTGCAAATCAGGCACCCGTCAATGTAGTCTTTGACATCCTTTTTCATACCAGGCCAATAGGCAATTTGTTTCAATGCCGTCAGCGTGGCTTTCTCTCCTTTGTGTCCTGCGGACGGGAGATCATGGGCATGAACTAACATCACCCCCCTGTGGCCATGGGGAACCACGAACACTGGTGAGGACGCTGGTCCATGGGCAAAAGTTAGGATGCCTTTGATTAGTTTCAGCTGCGAGCGCAGATGATAGAGTACCCTGAGGTCAGGATCAGAATCCAGCTCGTCTTTGGACGGAGTATTATTGTCAGGGTCAGTCAGGTACAGCATCATGGACTTGATAGCAGGGTCCAACTTCTGCAGTTGGACGATGTCTGTGTCAGTCAGTGCAGGTCGTACCGAGACTGCGTTGTCGGCAGGTCTGGCTGCGGCCTGTGCACGTGTGACTGCCATAACCTCGACAGTAGGTTGTATTGGCAGAGTCTTGATCAACCAGGAGGGGTCAAAGGACCATAGCTGACCCTTATCGGCTCCTTCCTTGGCTAAAGAGTCTGCAATGTCATTGTAGTACTTGTCATCGCCTGGGACTCTTGAATGTCCTGGAACCTTTTTCCAATAGAGCTGTATGTCGTGTAACGTCACCAAGTGATCACACGCCATGAAGAGCTCCTTGTGTTTGACCGCCTTCCTGTCGCTTGTGAGAAAACCGTTCTGTTTCCACACAGCGAGATGACAGGCGAAACTCAACCGAGCATAGTTAGAGTCAGTACAGATGACTAGTGTCTTGATGGAACGTTCTACAACCAACTGGAGAGCTATTAGGATACCTGCAATCTCAGCGTACTGAGAAGTCTGAGAGCCTAAGCTGTAGCTGAAAGTGCTCTGCTGAAGGTCACGGAGGAGGACCCCTCCAACACCTGCCCTGCAGATGTTGTCGTTGCGGAATGCAGATCCATCCACGTACAATGTTGTCATACCCTTACAGATATTATCATCAAAGAAGTGGTGATTCGGATCCTCCGTCACCAAGGGTCTTTCCTTAGCTGGCTGCAGGGTGGCCGGCACATCTTTTGAGCATTCCTGGCAGACTGCCAAGTCAGTACCCAAATGTGACTTCTTATTTTGACCATAACGGATGTCCAGGTCAAAACTCTGAAGCGCCATGAGCCACGTTGCAACACGGGAGTTTGTAACCACACCATCTCTGATGCGTTGGCTGTTCAGGAAAGTCACCGGCTGGTGGTGTGTTTCAACAATGATTTTCTGCCCCCCAACGTAGCTGGAGAAATGTTTTACTGCCCACACCGTGGTCAGTAAAGCTTTCTCACAGTCCGAGAATTTCAACTCGGGGCCTGCCATTGTCTTGCTGGCGTAGGCCACTACACGTTTGTCTCTGTCGTGTATTTGGTACAGACCTGCACTCATGCAATGAGCTGAAAAGCCCACTTCCAAGTGAAACTCCTTGTTATAGTCTGGGTAGACTAGACATGGGGCTGACTTGATCCTGTCTATAAGAGCGTCCATCGCCTGCTGCTGTGTGTCAGTCCAGACAAACGGAACGTCTTTCTTCAGGAGTATAGTCAGTGGTTTAGCCAGGTCTGCATAGTTCTCTATGAATTGGTTCGAGTAATTACACACGCCAAGAAAACTTTGCAGTTCTTTGAGATTGGTGGGGACTTTGAGATTGTCAAGGCCTTGGGTACGAGTCAGTTGTGGTTGTACTCCGTCTGGACCTACAAGTAGGCCAACGTAGTCCACTTTGGATCTGCACCACTGGCATTTTGACAATGAAATCTTAGCACCAGCAGTTGTCAGTTGATTCAGAACGTGGTCGATCTCAGCCAAATGTGAATCCAGTGTTGGCTGCCTCAAAAGGACATTGTCCACGTAAATCAGAGTCCCACGTTTGTGGGCGTCTGGACATGCCTTGTTCAAAAAGATGTTGAACTCTGCAGGTGAGTTAGCGTATCCAAATGGACACCTGTTAAAGGTGTATTGACGACCACCAAAAGTGAAAGCAAGTTTGTACTGGTCCTCGTCGCGCACAGGGATGGTCCAAAAACCAGAGGCGATGTCGAGGGTGGAAAAGTACCTACCATTGGTGACCTTGGGCAGTTCCTGTTGGAGCTGGGTCATGGGCCACCTGGATAAGGGAACTTGTTTGTTCAGCTTTCTGTAGTCAATGGTGAGTCTCCATTTACCATTTGGTTTTAACACTGGCCATAAAGGCGCAGAGTAAGTGCTGTTACAGTATCTGATGATACCTTTTCCCAACAGGTCATCAATGATTTCTCTGATAGGTTCATGAGCTGCCAGAGGAATCTTGTATTGTCTGACGAACGCAGGTGGAGCGTCAGGTGGGGTTGGGATGCTCACTTTGTGGATCGTGGTCAACCCACAATCCATAGAGTCAGTCGAGAATGATTTCTCGTATTTTAAGAGAACTTTGCGAAGCTTGTCCCTTTCTTCATCAGTTTTCAGGGCGTCGCCTGAGCGACCACCTGTTCAATCTGTGAAGCAACCGAGGTGGGTTCTTGTTCATTGGGGAGCTCCATTGAGACCCTTTCAGTGTCGTAAAACCGGTCTACAGGTAGGGCACTATAAGTTCGAAGGCCAAGACTTTCTTCTCCGTTGAAACCGAACCTAATGACTGGGTCATGGCCGGACTCACTTGGGGAGAAGAGGGTTATGGCCTGTGTTGGTTTTGTGAACAAGACTCGCCCCGCGTGATGACATGGAAACAAGTTTTCTGGGAGGCCTCCCAGAAATGGAACGCTAAGTTCAAAATCATGGAAATCAGTAGAGATCAACCATCCTAGCCGCGTGTTTCTTGGGATCAGTACCTCGTCTGTGCCCATGTTACACATAGCAACGGACGTGGTTCTGCAGTCGAGGTCCACTTGGCATGTGGCCACCACGGACAGTCCTAAGTCGAGAAACGTAGGAGATGGTTGAAAACAAGCCTGCTGTCGGCTAATAACCTGACCTTTCACGATGTGAATTGGCACCATTTGGTTGTCAGCCCGAGGTGGTACTGTGGTGTCATGACTGCTAGCAACCTGGCAGACCTCTGGTATGGTTTGTCCAGCCTTAAGATTTTCTGTAGTTAACACAGGAGAATCTTTCCTGGCTGTGTCCAGTGACCATAGTACCTCGTTGTTGACGTCTACAGAGACACCCAATCTTACCAAAACGTCAGAGCCTAAATAGGTTGCGTGTGGTAAGTTTGTGACTACTAAGAACGGGTGGACCAGTCTTCGTTGGTTCCAGGACAGTGACAGGCAAACGACTACTCTCGCGGTCATTTCCTCACCACTGTCGGGATCTAAAGGAAAACGGAAAGACTTTCTGAGCCGTATAAGACCCTCATGCTTATGAAACAAGGTTTCATAGAAAGCTCGACTGATCGCAGACCTCTCTGACCATGGGGACAACACAGCATCATCGGTGTGGGATCCTTGGATCCCTACACCGTTCACTACCTGGGGCAGGTAATGTCCAGTGAGTGCCGAATGTTTCAGCTTGCATAGGAGACTCACCTGTGGTGTCTCTATTGCCTCACCTGATGCCGAAGGTCCACTTACCGGGCATGCGCTCTCGGATGGGCGTTCAAATATGCCTTCCGCGGTACCTGCGGTTACACAGTCTGTATCACCCAGTGGAGGCATATCAATTGGCAGTGGTCTGCTCACTGTAGCCCACAACGTCCGATCACCATAATTTATAATCGCCTCAAAGCGATTGATGAATCCTTGCCGATCAGAAATGGGATGGAGTCCACCGTAGACACATGTACCGGATGGTAAACTGTCGTCTTACCAATCTGCATGTGAACCATGGCAATAGCTGTCAGGGTTGTTCCCATTTCTGAGAGTCCCCGCAACTCTATAGCACATTCTGTCAGGAGTATTTCTCTGTCAACACTGTTAGCAGCTGTTTTCAGCTCCTCGAACATTGTGGGTGACATAATGGATATGTCGGCACCACCGTCCAAGAGGGCATCTTGGTGAGGACCCCTTCTAACGTGACTGACAGGTAAGCCTTCTTAGCGGGCCCCTTTCTGTAAAGGTTGCACAGGAACCACCTATAGCACGTAGGTTCTTCCCGACATTTTTTACGTCTACCACTGTCAGTGTCATGGTGAACCACCTGAACCGGCAGTGCAGTCACACGCGTGTCAGAGAGACCAGTTTGTGACGAGTCACTGTCTCTGGTCAGTGAGGTATCCCCCTTTATCTCTGATAAGGGGCTCTCTGGCTCTGTAACAATGACGTCAGGGTCACAGTCAATGTCATGTTGACTGAAATGTGCTAGACTGTCAATGGTCTGACTGTCTGCGCTCCGACTGACAGTATCATGCTGACCAATGTCTTGTTGACTGTCAGCAATAGTGTCACTGCTGCCATCTGCATGCTCCGAGTTACTATCAATGACAGTACCGTACAACGCATCAGGCTTTTTATCTTTGTTAGCAACCTGCAAATTTCCTAACAACCGACGTATGACCTCGGTCTCTTCTGAACTCAGAGGTTTAGGACCATTTTTCTGGGGCTTGCGTTGCCTATTGCCCGTCTCGGACACACTTTTCCGAGGTGCAGGAGGAGCAGCACCCTTGCTTGAGAGTTCCCTCTGGGAGCCCTTGTTGCGTGAGTCAACCTGCTGACCGTACTTCGCAACATTAGGATGTGCACCCCCCTTTTGATATCTCTGCCCACCCTCCTGTCTCGACCTGAACCACCTTGGCTCACCAGTAGGGCGAACATCACCACCTCGAGGTGTTCGTTGGGCGTCCTGTTTCGTCTCGCCAATACCAGAAGAAGGAGCAGACGCTTGCGCTCCTTCAAGCTCCAGCGGTCGGAACAAACCTGTTTCACCTGGAAATGCATCCACGGGAGTCCTGCGTTTGCTGTATGCCTCAAAAACACGTACGGCATACACTAACACTTCCGTGATGGTGTTCCTGTTGCCGTTAGCCATGATTTCAACCGACATACCTATCTCAGGATGCAAGTTTTCGATGAAGAGACACTTAAAATGTCTCTCCTCTTCCATCCCAGGTTCGTTCCGATTACCAAAGTAAGCTTGGAAGAACCTTTTGTAATAGACCTATGGATGTTCGTTGCGGCCTTGCTTGACCTTCACCGCGGCTTGGAAACCATTGATTCCCACGCGAGGAGTGAATTTTGTGATAATAACATCACACAGACGTTTGTAGTCGTTTCTTTTGTCCTCCGGTTGACGTTCAATAAGATACTGCACCTCCCTGCTAGAGGTGAGATTGATTAGAGTGATTCTATCGGCAACCGTGACATTGGAGAAGCGATCTAGCTTCAACTCCAGGTTTTTCAGGTAGGCCTTGGTTTCGCTAGAACCCAAGTCCCCTGGTTCAAAGCGCTGAATGTATTTAGACAGCTTATGGAGTTGGTCTATTGACAGAGGCATCCGATAATTTTTATCAAACACACCCGGTGTCACAAATGGCACACCAAGCCATGGGTACCCAGGTCCCATCCACGGATATGCACCTCCGAACGAGGGTGGGTGCTAAGGCGCAGATGGGTGTGAGGGAAGTGGAGGCCCAGGGGGGGATGAGGGCAGACCAACAGGTGTAGGTGAAGCTGGTGGTGGTGGAGGCGGTGGGTCTTATATATATATATATATATATATATATATATGCACCCACATATATATATATATATAATATATATATATATATATTATGGGCGGCCGTGGTGTAGTGGTAATGGCAGTCGTCCCCCATCGGAAGGTTGGAGGTTCGAATCCCGGTTACTCACACCATGTGTCGTTGTGTCCCTGGGCAAGACACTTAACCCCGAGTTGCTCCCGGTAGGACTGGAAGGCGCCTTGCATGGCAGTCGCCGCTACCGGTGTATGAATGTGTGTATGAATGGGTGGATGGTTGGTATTGTAAAGCGCTTTGGGGTCCCTCACAGGGGGCTGGAAAGCGCTATATAAATAAGCTCCATTTACCATATATATGTATATATATATATATATATATATATATATATATATATATATATATATATATATATATATATATATATATATATATATATATATATATATATATATATATATATATATATATATATATATATATATATATATATATATATATATATATATATATATATATATATATATATATATATATATATACATATATATATATATATATATATATATATATATATATATATATATATATATATATATATATATATATATATATATATATATATATATATATATATATATATATATATATATATATATATATATATATATATATATATATATATATATATATATATATATATATATATATATATATATATATATATATATATATCCATCCATCCATCCATCCATCCATCCTGTTACAAGAAACACAACGATGACTGGTCATGGTTATTCTTGCAGCCACAGGTTGACCCCTGTTGTAGAAAAACTCCCCCACCCAGAGCCCTGCTGCAGTGGAATGGACACACGTCCCCAAGGCATTTGCATTGTAATGACAAAACCCATCACCCCCCTGTCACTTACCCCCTTGTCACTTAACACCCCCCTGTTACATGCAGAACAAAAGCCTCCAGGCATGATCAGTATCTCAAGGGATACAAATTCCTACAATAGCCAATTGGAGATCTGTGGTAAATATTGTACTAGTTTAAATATCCTGGGATTGCCAGTGTTAATACATCCCTTAAAATCTCAAAAACACTGCGATGAAACAGTCTTTTCAAAGATAGTAACGGACGAACAAGCCCGAAGCCTGTGCACCCAGGTTTACTGAAGGCAAAAGTGACGAGGAGTGGGCTCCCCCACCTTGCTGTGTCAACCCTTACAGCGTAATCGACCAATCACAGCGAAGACAGAACATGTAGTTCAAACCCAAGTGTTCATGGGTAATGGAGTCTTCTAAACCTTACGTCACTCACGTGTGACGTGCCGCTCGAGCGATGCGTTCACGGACCTCGAGGTCGGTCGAACTTTAGCGTGGAACGGACTTTTCAACGTTCTAAAACACTTATAAATATCGCAAAACACCGCGGTTAAGCCAGTCTTCGACGATATCACATGCATAGAAACGAAAAACACAGATAAACTGTCAGAAATGTGTGCAAAAATGAATATCTGACAACCAGCAGTCTACAGAACCAACTTTTTTGAACACGACACACAATGGACCAATCACAGCGCTTTTGCAGCCGAATGCCTCGGTACCGCTAACGTTAGTTCTACCCAAAGTTCTGGACACTCTTTCACAAAATAAACGCAGAATACACTACAGAAAATACTGCTAACGAGCCCAACCACATTCAGGCTAGCCACCACGCCTTCCAGAGAAGGCAGCACGCTAACTGTGTACAATAACGGACTTTACGTCAATCGGAACCGGATCCCGGCCCAAAGCTGAGTGGGTCTTACCCGACCCTCAGCCAACATACGTCATAACAGAGATAGGTACAAAGGAGCAGCAAATGTGTGAAACAGACCTTCAACAGCAATCCGCAGATGTAATAAAATGAAGCAGAGTCGTGACACGGCGGTCACAAAATGACAAATGCACGATTTAGTTTGCGACACGGTATGAAACGTCTCACAAACACAGACATACAAAAATCACCCGCAGTTTCAAAACATACGTTCAAAAGTGAAAGAAAGATTATTCTAACGTGAAATGAGCCAGACAATGCAACGATCAGCAATCTCTGTGACACTTACCAGCCAGAATTATCTCATAAATCCAAACACCAGGATAAAGAACTATGCCAACAAATACCGTGACAATAGTCTACAAAAACAACTCAATAACCGTTTCAGGGACGCGGACGAGCCACCATTATTGTAATAATATAGGACTTATTGGTCAGTTTACTGACTTACCTATATTTTAGAGAAGATGGAGCAGACTTGATCTGACCCAAATCCATTCACAAGTTCACCCTTTTTCCGGTATTAAATTGCTTTAAAGTGATTAGCCAGAAATGTAATTTCACGAGAGACTTCAATTTATGTTGGTCCACCAGAAAATAGACCTTTTATTGAAATAATCATAAAAATACATTAAACATTTGTATCGATATTAGCTCTGATCTACTAAACTACGTTGACAAGAATTCAAATTAAAATCAAACAGACAGTTAGCAACTTTTCTGTTGGCACATTTACTTGACAGATTAATGGCTTAAGAAAAATAAGAAATAAGAGGAAGAAGTGAGAAATGAAAGCTAAGTTTAAAGGAAGTTAATTATTTTGAGCAGACAGGGTGGCACTTTTTCCCCACACGAGTTAAAGCTGGGCTCCCGCACGTTCAGCCCACATCCACGACTCGTTACCTGTTGACGGTTCGTCTCTTGGAGATAAGAGTGGAGAAGTATCTGGACACACACGTGGATGGGTTTGTCCAACGGCCGTCCAGTTGAAACTTCAGCGTGTGTGGCTGATTCACGATACGAGGAAACTCGCCTCCCTCGGCAGGAAACAAAGGTCAAGCGCACTGACTGATTTTCAAAATAAAACTTCAGAAAACAAATTCTTTCAGAAATGAGTGTTTTGGGACACAGTAGGCTTTACTGTGACTCCAGCTGAGACGTGGGTCTAATTGACACAATGACCAGAACGTTTTCAGCTTTTTCCAGAGGAAAAACAGTTGTTAGCAAGTTCTTCCCTTCGACACTAAAGTCCAAAACGGAAGTGGATCTTTATATGGGAGGCGGGGTCTCCCCACCTCCTTAATAACTATTGGCTGGTTTAACAAAAAAACGAATGGATTTTTCATCCCATAGGCAGAAGGTCTCTGAAGGACAACAGGAAAACTGTTTACATAAGCGGCCAGATGGACTGGCCTGTGAGAGTTGTGTCTAGCTTGAAGACAAAACAGAGAAGGAAGTGAACAGCTTTTACCATGGCTCATGTCCCAGATTCAGAACACACTGTAATGTAGAATAAACCAGCAGAAGGTCAAACTCATGAAAGTAACAGATCATCATTAAAATGACAAAAATATACTGTTGATCAATTCTGAATTAACACACATTAAAAAGAAAGTTCAATCTGATTAATTGGTGTCCATTAATTCAAAATAATTGTAACAAAAATAGTGACCACTTGTCTCCTTGAGAGCTTCAAGAAGGTGTAACACTGAGAGTTTCAGAGAGATGTGGAGAGGCCCACATCCCATACGGACATGAGAGTGCTGTATCCCTACAGTATACATTCACGCCTTTTACGGCAGGGGGCATCACCCCGCGTCAGAGGTACCGCCTTTCAGGTACTTAAGCGACCGACACCCCTCGATCTTTCTCTTTTTGCCCTTCACCTCGCTGAAACACCTGAACATCGCAGAACCTCTCTGTTTTTGCATCGCTTGATTAAGGTGAGCTTGCTCCCTACACTGAGCGTACAAAGACAATTTTCCTGTGTACTACTGGGCTGGGGAAAGCTAGTCCAGCATTTTTCTACTTACCACAAAGTTTTTCTTCTCTCCCGCAGCTTCGCTCGACGAAGCTAACTGCGTCACAACCTTCTGCTAATCTTCTAGCAGTCTACTAGCGATAGCAAGACGATGGAGAAGACGGCTTCAAACAAAAGGAAACTAGGACCAACTTCTACTCTTCTCGTCTCCGGACATGGCTCCCGAGAAGGGAAAGCGGAGGACAAGAAAGCAGAAAACCAGGACGACGAGTCCTCGCTCGCGCCCATGCCCTAGGGGTTGCGGCTACTCCCTCTCGACGACGGACACCCACAAGGCCTGTCCTGTCTGCCTAAGGATCCTGCACGCGAGGAAGGCGCTGGATTCCCTCGACTCGTGCCCCCACGGTCGTCGAATGACGGCCACAGTGAGGAAACGCCGCGCGGATACGTTGGCCAAGTCTATGGCAAGGACTGCGGCGATGAAGGTCGCACGTCGCACTAACCTGTCGGCTCCAGAACCGGAGCCTGAAAATGTGGACCTGGAGTGCAGTGGCCGGGTCGGGGAAGACAACGCGTCGGACTCCTCACTTCCTGTCAAAGACTCAACGCCAGAAGTGTCCGACATTGACGCCGAATACGGTGACAAGGGAGAAATTGTTCATTCCTCCCAGAACCTGGCGCAGAACCTCCCGGAACCAGACTTGTCGGTACATGCCCTGTTCGACCTGTGCCATAGGGCCGCTGACGCCCTGCAGGTCACGTGGCCGGACCCAAGTCTCGCTAACTGGCTATGAGGCTGGCGGGAAACTACTTCTACCCGAAACAACCGACAACGTCGCAGAAATTGCCAATTTTTACGGACTTTCTAACGGAACTCAAACGCTCCTGGGCAGAACCCAGGGCTCCCATCATGCTGCCATTGTCCCGACTCTTGGATGTCGCAGGAATGGAGGCTCTGGGTCTTGCCAGCGCATCCCCGATAGAGGAGTCTCTGGCAGCTCACCTGGCTCCCACAGCCATGGAGATGAATCCAACGCTGTCCAACAAAGCCTGTCGCGCTTCGGAGAAACAACTCGAGAAGTGCTACAAGGCCCAGGGCCTTGTGACACGCGCAATGAATACATCGAACATGGTGCAAGCCTACCTGGCGGAAAAATTACAGGAGATCCAGGTAACAAAGTATGAGCAAACCACAACCGAGGCCATAGAGGAGGTCCGCCGTGCCTCTGACATTGTGCTCAGCATGATGGGGACAGTAGCTATTTCCTAGGGCAAAGCAATGGCAGAAATAGTTGTTGCCCAGCGCCATCTTTGGCTAACACTGTCGGACCTCCCAGAAAACCAGAGGTCCACCTTCCTACAGCACCTGATCGAGTCGATGGGACTCTTCGGGAGAGCCCTGGAACGTGTCCAGACAAGACTGGAACAAGAACGCAAACAAGCGGATGCTCTCCGCGAGGGTTTGCCAAGGAAACAATTTGCCCCACCAACGGAAAACATGCGTGGTCTCCCACGAAAGAGACCCGCTAGGGACTGTGAGGCTTCACAGTATCGTCAGAGTGCTGCTTCGGCCTCTTCCTATGGAAACCAGTTCCGGACCTGATGAACCAGGACAAACTGACAAATTTACAGGTTCGCCCGTCCACGAGGTACGGGAACCTAACTTTCTAATCCCAGTCTCTGCTTGTAGAAAACCACGAGGAGCTGGTGACATATGTGCGCGTACCAAACATGACTCGCCTACTGTATATGTAAACAAAACAGACACAGTTTCAAACATGTACAAAAATAAAAGTACCAATGCACATACTGCCCTGGTTCTTGACTCAAGTCCCATTTTTATAAAATCCAGACCTCACGGACGAACTATGAACCACAGCAAGATACGCGAGATTTGCCGGAGACGGCCTGATCTCGCGATATCTTCTGTTGGGCCGAGCAACCTGCTCGAAAAAGCGCAAGACGGGTCAAAGGTCACCCCCTTCGAGCTAAAACACGAGGAGCACAACATGCCATCGAGGCTAAGCGCGCATACGCAGGCTTGCAAGGCGTGCCTACCAAATTCTTGGGTCATGACAACAATACGTCATGGGTTCAAGTTGTAGTTCTCAAAGAGACCGCCCCGCTTCACAGGGGTGTTGCAATCTAAGATCAACCCTGCACGTGCGCACGTGCTGAGGGAGAAGGTTTCAATGATACTGAAAAAGGGAGTGATTAGTTTGGTCTCAGGACGCAAACTACGCTCCGGACACTACAGCAAGTACTTCCTGGTGCCCAAAAAGGACTGTTCCTTGAGACCGATTCTGGATCTCAGGACTCTCAATAAAAGAATTAAAACTTTCAAGTTTAGGATGCTTACACTGCGGCAAGTTCTCCAGTCTGTGAGACCAGGAGACTACGCATGTACAATGGATCTGAAAGATGCCTATTTCCACATAGGCGTGTGGAGGAGACACAGAAAGTTCCTCCGTTTTGCATTCAAAGGTAACGCTTATGAATTCAAAGCCTTACCCTTCGGTTTAAAGACTTCTCCACGTACGTTTACTAAATGTCTGGATGCAACCCTGACCCCTCTTAGGAATCAAGGACTCAGGGTCTTGAATTACCTGGATGACCTGCTAATTCTGGCTGGAAGAAGAAATCAGGCTCTGTAAAGGCCCCAATATACCTGTTTCTTTTGCCTCACGCCGCTCGGCGCCGTGGGAGCGCCGCGGCAAAAGCCTTTGATCACGGGCGCGAGCGCGCCAAGGTCGGATTTTACTACGCCTACGCGCGCGCGTTGATAAACTGCCTCGCGTGTCAGCAAATGACCAATCAGCGACCTCAATTTGTCCTGCTCTGCCCGGCTGCAGCTGCTCTCAGAGAGCTGCGCCTGCACAGAGTATAAAGAGCTGCCGGCACCGCAGCACACGCGAGTCCAGCGGCGTGAGGCAAAAGAAACAGGTATATTGGGGGCTTAACACTCCCTTAAGTTGATCTCTCACCTGGAGTCTCTCGTTTTTGTCATAAACCTACAGAAAAGCAATCTGACTCTGTCACGGGTTACCATATTTCTGGGTGTACAGATTGACACTGTCCAATACAGAGCATGGCTCTCGAAGGAAAGAGTCTCCTCCATTCGCCATTGCCTGGGAAGATTTAAACTGGACCAACGGGTCCCTGTGAAAACCTACCAATGCCTATTGGGCCTCTTGGCGGCAGCCATTCCTTGTGTGCCACGTGCATTATTGAAAATGCAGGCCATACAGGTATGGTTTAACCAACAAATACAACCCGCTCTGCCCAAACATGCAGAAAAGGTTAAAATAGACCCAGAATGTCTAAAGGCCCTGGAACCTTGGAGAGATCTGGCCGTTTTCACGGAAGGGGTCTCACTGGGAAGGGTGTCGTCTCGTGTAGTCATCACGACAGACGCCTCAAAAACAAGATAGGGTGCGATCTGCACAAAACGCCCGCGGCCTTTGGAACAAGCAGGAAGCCAAACTACATATTAACTTCCTGGAATTACTGGTTGTATTCTTGTCAGTAAAAGACTTTTTCAGTAAGGGTCTGGTTGCAGGGCATCATATCCTGGTAAAATCAGATAACAGGACCACAATGTCCTTCATCAACAGAGAGGGAGGGACGAGATCCCGGGACCTCCTCGATCTGACATGGAGGGTGCTCACGTGATGTGCTCCAATAATTCTGTCACTTAGGGCGACTCATGTCTCTGGTGATCTGAATTATGGAGCGGATGCCCTTTCAAGAGGGCCTCTCTTGGCGTCGGAATTGAGCCTAAACCCAAGGATCGTGGAACAGGTATGGTCACATTTTGGCAGAGCCTCTGTAGACCTGTTCGCCTGCAGAGTTAGCTCATACTGTGACCTCTATTTCTCCCTGAAGGAGACAGATGCTCCGTTGGGTATAGATGCTCTGGCACATGATTGGCCAGCTGGAGTGCTCTACTACGCCTTTCCACCTTTCTCTCTGATCAGGGCGACATTGGAACGGGTAAGACGGGGAGCCCTCTCCTTGATCCTCAGAGCTCACAGATGGCCACAGAAACCGTGGTTTCCGGAGCTGATCTCAATGTTGTCAGGAACACCATGGCAATTGCCTCCTCATAGGGACCTACTGACTCAGGCACAGGGACAGCTTCTACATCCACGTCCAGGGTTTTGGCAACTCTCAGCCTGGCATTTGAAGGGTACTGGCTGAAAGCCTATGGCTTTGGTTGCTTTGTCCCGACACAAGCAGCAATAACATTCGCAAGGGTTTCCCTTGACGTTTATGTTTTTTGCCTGGGAGACGTATAATGGAAAGGTTTCCCCTCTCCTTGACTGATCTCCTACATCAGGATGGGCTCCACTTGTCAGTCGGGCTGTAAAAACAACAACAAAGGAGAATAACATCGCTCCTCCTGTTCAAAGGGGAACAGGAGTCGATGAGTACTCACGCTACTGGAGCACGCTTGGGCTGTTTCTAGTTAGTGTTATATATATAAATGGTCATGTGAGACATCATGTGAATGTCTCTCACATTTGACCTTTTTCCTCTTGGCATCTGCTCTCTGCATTCCTTGTAGTAAGCATCTAAGAGATGCCCGTCCCTTAGGATGGAGGTTCTCACATGTCAAGGGCGTGAATGAATTACGTTCCCAAAGCAAGTATGTTGCACCGAGAGACCGAACTGAAAGGGAACTGAAAGTTATGCACCATAACTCATGTTCCCTGAAGGAAGGGAACGAGGTGCAACATAGCTGGCCCTTTTCAATGCTTGAAGCTCGGTAAAGTGTAATTTCTGAGAAAGATGGTGGGGCGTCGGTCACTTAAGTACCTGAAAGGTGGTACCTCTGACGCGGCGTGACACGCCCTGCCCTAAAAGGCGTGATTGTATTCCTTCAGGTAATCGCGCGGGGGCGCAATTCCCATAGCAAGTATGTTGCACCTCGTTCCCTTCCTTCAGGGAACATGAGTTATGGTGCATAACTTTCAGTTTTGCATCGCTTTGCAATACTTTGAACGAGAACCTGTGCGGCCGCTGGGGCTGGGACAAGCGGGGGGGTGGGGGTTTAGGAGCGTGAGAAGCTCTGTTTTTATTGGCTGGTTAACGGCGGGTCACTGTGGCTTTTTAGAAATGCTTATTTACCACCTGGAGAAGCAAGGGGACTACTGTATAGTTTTTTCAAAGATTACTTTGTCTAACATCAGTCTGTCAGGAGATAAGAGATAAGAGAGATAAGAGATAAGAGATTTTTTATTAACATTGCACCAGTAAACCAATACAACGTGATAATGTAAACACAGTCATCCAGAGGTCAGAGAATGAGAATACAGATAGTGACAGAGTGAAGAAATATGTTAAAAATATATTTTTAGACAACTTACAGACTGCACAACAGAACTGCAGACTGCAGTTTTAATTACTGTTGGCTTTTAATTATTATTATTTTTTTACTTTTAGCTTCTATGTAACCTTTTGCTAAATTTAGCTTTTGACTAGCTAATTACCTTTTAGCTACTGTGCTCTTATGTAAGTAAGTAAGTTTTATTTATACAGTATAGCACATTTCACAGACATGAGAGTCACAAAGTGCTTCACAAAAGGAAAATAAAATCATAAAATCACAGAAAAATAAAATCATAAAATCACAGAGATACTATAGCTACAAAAGGTAAAACATAACAAGCTCTAAAAACAATGTACAAAGCTAACCAAACGCCTGTCTGAAGAGATGAGTCTTAAGACTGTATTTAAATGCAGCTGTTGACTTATGCTTAGCTATCATTTTGTTTACTTTAGCTGTTAGCAACTGCACTCCTACTGTTTTTGCTGTGTTAGCTTTCAAATAGCCTTTTGCTACTTTTAGGTAGCAGATTGCAACTAGTTTTAGTTTTTTAGTGCCTCTTTTCTTTTTTTCAGTAATTGTGCAGCTTTTATTAGTAGATTTCTCTCTTTGCCTTGCATTTCTTTCCCTCTGTCCATGTTTGGCAGCAGCCCAGCCCACTCTCATCCTTTGAATTTTGCTAACATTCAAAAGCAGCTAATTTAAGCAACTGATGAGCCGAGCCTCCTTAGTTTTACTGTTCTTGTTTCATTTGGACTGGATTGTTAGTGGACTGAAGATGTCATTATTTTCCATCCCGAAGAGAGATAAGGGGAAGATGCAGAAATAAATCCTGAAGGAGGCTCAAGAGAGGCATTAAACTGACACGACTGAACTGTTTTGAATTGTTTTGATCTGAAGGGGCTGCTTTCTCAACATTTCATTTTCTCAATATCCAAAACCAATAAAAACGACATCATATGAGGAAAATAAAATAAGCGTTTTCAATTGCCAATTAATCCTTCTAATTCTGTTATTTTCGAAAAGGTTCTGCCAATAAACAAGCCCTCCCTCCACCCCAGCACCACAATTAGTATTGATTCTTGCCATTTTAGCTCATCCACGTGATATTTTAAAGGACAGTTCTGCAGCTTCTCGTCAGACGAGTGAAGTGAGCCAACAGCCCGTTACGCTGCAGGCAAACCCAACGCCTTGCATCATCATGAAAAGACATAAAGCAATTTGAGACAGGGTTTTTTTTTTCTTTCCTGATAAACAACAACCTTTTAAATTGCATTAACTCTGCTGCTGCCAAAAAATAAAGAAAAATATGTTTCCAAACAAAACAGGTTTCAGAGCACGGGCCCATGCAAATCACCCAGTTTTGTGCTACAGGGCCATAAGGTCCCTGGGGGCATCAATGAATTACTTTGACTCCCAGCAGGACAGACAAGGTGGTGAACCTTGGCTCCCAGCTCTGGGACGAGATGCAGCTGTGCCAGATGTTTTGTAAAACAGTGTCTGTTCTCATGTTAAGAGAAGCTTGTGGGAATTGTTCTTCTGTAGATACATTAACAGGACAACTTCGAGTGTACGAGTTGTGTGAAGATAAAGATGGAGTTTGGTATTAAATCTGCTGGAGCGGATCGGGTCCAGATGAATCAAATCAAACTGTCAGAGTTTAAACAACAACGAGCTTTCATGAGATCACGTTTCACGTAAACTCAGTTCAGCAGCTCCAGAGAGTTACAGACAACACAAGGAGAAGAGTGCTGGCACTTGCTGGTGTTTGCTCATGCTCAGACTTTTCCATGGACGGATGTGGACAGATGTGTCCAAAACAACAGGACAGAGGTGTCCAACACAGCAGGACATATGTGAAAATTCTGGTTCATATATGTACAGTATATCTCATATACTGTGTTTGTTTTTTCTCATGTACTGAATGTGACTGTACTGTGCTATATGTAGATTAACTTTAATCTCAATTTGTTTTCAACTGAGGTTAATATGGGATTGGGACTTTGTGCTATGCTCCGTGATGAAAGTAGTCATGAATCGAATTTACATCAACGAACTGAACTCTACCCCCCCCCAGCGAATCATCATGAAAAGACATAAAGCAATTTGAGACAGGGTTTTTTTTTTCTTTCCTGATAAACAACAACCTTTTAAATTGCATTAACTCTGCTGCTGCCAAAAAATAAAGAAAAATATGTTTCCAAACAAAACAGGTTTCAGAGCACGGGCCCATGCAAATCACCCAGTTTTGTGCTACAGGGCCATAAGGTCCCTGGGGGCATCAATGAATTACTTTGACCACCATCACCCTCAGCACTGGCTCTCCTCAGGGATGTGTGCTGAGCCCTCTTCTGTTCACTCTGCTCACATATGATTGTATAGCCACACATCCAGGCTGTCATATTGTTAAGTTTGCAGATGATACAGCTGTGGTGGGATGCATCACAGATAATGATGAATCCAGCTACAGACAGGAGGTGGAACATCTGGAGAGCTGGTGCAAAGAGAACAACCTTCACATGAATGTGAAGAAGACGAAGGAGATGATTGTGGACTTCAGAAGGAACAAACACACCCACACCCCACTGTATATAGGTGGATCTGCGGTGGAGGTGGTCTCCAGCTACAAATACCTGGGTGTACACTTGAATGATAACCTCAGCTGGAGCAATAACACCACCAGCCTGATCAAGAAAGGTCATCAGAGACTCTACTTCCTCAGACGGCTGAGACGAGCCGGTCTGAGAAGCCCAGTCCTCACCTCGTTCTACAGGTGTGCAGTGGAGAGCGTCCTGTGCTCCAGCATCAACGTGTGGCATGGAGGCTGCACAGTTGCAGAGAGAAAAGCTCTGCAGAGAGTGGTGAAGGCTGCACAGAAGTCTGTGGGAGTCAGTCTCCCCACCATCACAGACATTTACACCTCCAGATGCAGAAAAAGAGCCACCTGCATCATGAAAGACCTCACTCACCCAGCACACTCACTCTTTGCACCACTCCCCTCGGGACGGAGGTTGAGGAGCATCAAATGTAGAACCACTAGACTGAGAAACAGCTTCTACCCTGAGGCTGTCAGACTCATGAATAAATAAATAATAAGAATAAACACTGCAAAATGTCACATCATACTGATACTGTACTGATCTGTTTCTTGTTGCTGCGTTCATCTGTGACCATCTGCTCATGTTCGTGCTGCTGTTTATAATGATGTTTTTCTACTACATTAGGGCTTAGTGTATTACTAGCTGATGTGATGTCTCTCTTAGTTAATCCTAGATGTTATTATTGTATTTCTCTTGCATTTGTTGTTGGATGTAACTGGGACCCTGTGTACATAATCTCGTTTTCAACACATGTACTACATGCGGTGCAAATGACAATAAATTCTCTCTGACTCTGACTCTGACTCTGAATAAATGTTGTAAAACTGTGTAGAATGTAAATAAACCAGAATGCAATGTTTTGCAAATCTCATAAACCCATTTTTCATTCACAGTAAAGTGTAGTAAACAATAAATGTTGAAGCTAAAATTGTACAATTTGTAGAACATAATAAGGTGATTTGGGGTTTTACGGCAGCAGCTGTAAAAATGTGGAACAAATCAAACAGCTGGAGGAGCATTTTGCAACTATTTATCAGTAACAGGTCTGTAAGAGGACTGGGTATAGAAGAACATGTTAGAGGCTACATCTCTAAAAGGGAAATAAAATACTAATATATATATAGTATATATATATATATACTTTTTTTCTTCCTTTGATGGCCTCCCTTCTCCCCTTACAGCCATCCTCTCTACATCATTATTATGAAATATTTATTTTAATAATTATCTAGTGGAGTTTTTTATATAGGATAGAAAGAAAAGAAAGACGGAAAGTAAGACCACAAAATATAAGAAATATACTCAAAGAAAGCACAAGGCAGAAACAACCGACCGCTGTCTGTAAACATGCAAAGAACATGACAAAACATAGCAACAAAACACATATCATTGTTTCCCCTAGTTAACTTGCCATGGCGGGGTGCTCATCTCATCCATGATTTTTCTTGATGGGGAGGGACGGAGACATGTCTGAGCAAAGCTTGTACCAACAGTTTTTGAGCAGGGGCGGGGGGCGTTCAGCATGAGGGAAGAGGCACCTTTAACTTTTTAGCTAGAGAGCCTGTATTTCGTGCTGCTAGCTTAGTGCTATGTCAGTGCCGGGTGGGAGTGGGGGGCAAGTTCGCTTTGGTAGGCGGGGTGCTCAGTTCTGTTGACGGGGTGGGGCACCCCGCTTGTATAATGGTAGGGGAAACACTGGATCTGATACCAAGTATATATAGGGCCTGTATATCTGATATCAATACTGATACCGATACTTTTTATAAATTCATTGGATGTGTCATCATA
>JBBPBX010033506.1:0-14688 GCA_038048925.1 Garcialebias charrua
CATCACCCATCATGCTTCATCCATCCATCGTCCATCATGCTTCATCCATTCATCCACCACCCATCATCCATCCATCACCCATCATGCTTCATCCATCCATCCATCACCCATCATCCATCAATCGTCCATCCATCATCTATCCATCCACCAATCATCCATCATCCTTCCAACCAGCCATCATCCATTCATTCATTCATTCATTTTTTTTTTTTTCTTTCGGCTTCTCCCTTCGTTAGGGGTCACCACAGCGAACTAGTCGCATGAAGACTTGGCAATTGTTTTTACGCCGGATGCCCTTCCTGACACAACCACAGACCACCGGGCTACCACAGCTCTCTGTGTGGAGCAGAGAGCTGATATTTAGGGTTCCCGGGGGAGCAGATGGTGTGGGTTAAGGGCCTTGCTCAAGGGCCCAGAGTGGGGCAGATGAGGGTGGAGACAGGTGTGACCGCTTCACCTGTCCCACCCACATCTTTTTGCTGTTGTCGGTACCGGGGCTTGAACCGGCGATCTTCCGATCACAAGCTCACCTTCTTAACCTCTGCGCCACCACTCCCACCATTCATTCATTCATTCATTCATTCATTCAACCTTTATTTATACAGGCTAGCCTCGTTGAGTCACGGGGACTCATTTACAAGAGGGACCTGTCTCACTCACACCAAACAACCATCCACTCTCACACTCACACCTAGGGTCAATTTAGAGTCACCAATCAGCCTAACAAGCATGTTTTTTGGTCTGTGGGAGGAAACCGGAGTACCCGGAGGAAACCCACGCATGCACGGGGAGAACATGCAAACTCCACCCAGAAAGGCCCCGGACCGGGATTTGAACCGGCAACCTTCTCGCTGAGAGGCAGCAGCTCTACCAGTTGTGCCACCGTGCTGCCCAACCATCTGCCTTATAATCTGTCTGTTTTGCTACTTTGACATCTTTGTTTTAACTTGTTAAAAAATCTGTATTTCTCTCTTATGTTTGTCTATTGCTGATTGTTCAAGGAAACTCTACTGTTGCTGTTGTCATCATTATTTGTTTGTAGACAGGTCTCTCTTGTAAATGAGTCCTCGAGGCTCAATGAGATTAACCTGACTAAATAAATACCCTGATGCTGCTCAATAATCCAGGAGGAAACATCTAAAAAAGATAAGTCTGGTCCTCCGAATATTCAACAAAACAAAACAAAAAAGTAGAAATGTTTCGTCTTTCCTCTGAAAGACTTCCTCTGTTCCTCATGATGGGTGGTGGATGACTGAGGAAGTCTTTCAGAGGAAAGACGAAACGTTTCTACTTTTTTTTTTGAATGTCCAGAGGACCAGACTTGTCTTTTTTAGACTGCCTAAATAAAGGTTGAATGAATCATCCATCCATCACATCATCCATCCACCATCCTTCTATCCATCTTCCATCCATCACCCATTATCCATCCATCATCCATCCATCCACCTAACACCATCATCCTTTCATCTATCACCATCATCCATCCATCCATCTATTGTCAGAGAGAGTCAGAGAGTCTTTATTGTCATTTGCACCGCATGTGGTACATGAGATGAAAACGAGATTATGTACACGAGGTCCCAGTTACATCCAACAACAAATGAAAGAGAAAAACAGTAATAACATCGAGAACTAACTAAGAAAAACATCAACTAGTAATACACTAAGCCTAATATAGTGGGAATAAACAGCAGCACGAACATGAGTTTGTATGAGCAGATGGTCACAGATGAACACAGATGAACACAGCAACAAGAAAACATATCAGCATCACCATGATGTGATATTTTGCAGTGTTTATTTTAATTTTATTTTTATTTATTCATGAGTCTAACAGCCTCAGGGTAGAAGCTGTTCCTCAGTCTAGTGGTTCTACACTTGATGCTCCTCAACCTCCGTCCTGAGGGGAGTGGGGCAAAGAGTGAGTGTGCTGGATGAGTGAGGTCTTTCATGATACAGGTGGCTCTTTTCCTGCATCTGGAGGTGTAAATGTCTGTGATGGTGGGGAGACTGACTCCAACAGACTTCTGTGCAGCCTTCACCACTCTCTGTAGAGCTTTCCTCTCTTCAACTGTGCAGCCTCCATGCCACACGTTGATGCTGGAGCACAGGATGCTCTCCACTGCACACCTGTAGAAGGAGGTGAGGACTGGGCTGCTCAGACCAGCTCGTCTCAGCCGTCTGAGGAAGTAGAGTCTCTGATGACCTTTCTTGATCAGGCTGGTGGTGTTGTTGCTCCAGCTGAGGTTATCATTCATGTGTACACCCAAGTATTTGTAGCTGGAGACCACTTCCACTGCAGACCCACCTATGTTCAGTGGGGTGTGGGTGTGTTTGTTCCTTCTGAAGTCCACAATCATCTCCTTTGTCTTCTTCACATTCATGTGAAGATTGTTCTCTTTGCACTTTGTCCATCCATCATCCATCATTCATCCACCATCCTTCTATCCATCTTCCATCCATCACCCATTATCCATCCATCATCCATCCATCCACCTAACACCATCATCCTTCCATCCATCACCATCTTCCATCCATCCATCGTCCATCCATCCATCATCCATCCATCCATCATCTATCCATCCATCACCCATGCTCCATCATCCATCCATCACCCAACATCCATCCATGTCAGAGAGGTCTGACCCCCTTCGCAGGTGACCCCTGGTGGTTTGCTTCTTCAACAGGACCTGCCTCTAAGTAGAGCTCATGAATCTGAAGGAGAAGTCAAAAGTTCTTCATCCTTAACGACTTTCAGACATCCTGCTGAACGTCTTCTTGGCCATAGCTGTCGACAATTTGGCTGGAGGAGACAAAGAGGACAAGAAAAAGGAGTGAGTAATGGAGGGATAAGCAATTAGAATAAATATTGTTCTCATCCTGTCAAACTGTTTTCTGACCTTTTCTCCAGCAAGAAGAAGGAAGGAGCGGAGGAGGAGGAGGAGGAGGAGGAGGAGGCTGAAGGAGACGTGAAGGTGAACAGGCTCATCTGACAGCAAGTTCTGTGTTGTTGACTTTCAGTTGGTCGGACCTCTGTTTGTCTCGGCAGGTGGACATTGATGAAGACACTGAGTATGAGGAAGATGAGGAGCTTCACGAGGTAGACGATGGTGAGTTTTTAAGGCTGATTTATTTTTTTAGAAAAGTTAGAATCTGATTTGAAGTATCTGTTGTTTCAATCCAAGTACAGTCCAGTCCTTTCTCAGACAGTCAGATTTCTTTATGTGGAGAACCAAAGCTGCAGGTCTTCATTCAGGCCCAGAGTCCATTGAGCACCTGACCCATGTCCCTGCACCCCTCATTGAGCTTTACGGACTAACCATGGCAGCTTGAGCCAGATCTAGGTCCCTAATGCTGCCAACAGACAGACTTCTGGGTCTGCAGTAGATATGTGAGCCTCTGCAGGCCGATGATCCTTAGGGACCAGAGGTTACTCCAGCCACTATGTCCGGCTCTGTCATTCCCACAAACAAGGCAGTCTCAGTTCTGCCCATCCACAGTTTCATGATGGTGGAACAAGGATTCACAGTTTATCCAAGCAGGAAGTCCCTCTCTGCCTTTAGAGAACACCTTCCACGCCCTAACAGCTGCTGGATGTCTGGCCGGTCCTACCGAGATGTCCTCTTTATACTAGTTTTCAACCACTTGTCTCTACCAAAGCCATGGAACATCCCAAAACTGGAGATATTGGCACCAAAGACTTTAGTCTCGGACACCAAATGCGAGGCCGCCTCCTACAAGAGCAAAGTCTGGGCAGATGTTGTTTGAAGGTGAGGTGATGGAGCCATCTGAGTCTGAGGCTACAACTGATTCAGTTTTCTGACTTTTTTTTTCTTCCCAAGTTTATTTTGCTTTAACATAAGGTACAATATAAAGACAATATGATAGTTACATGGTTAACATTGTACCTTTAACATACAAACATAATTGGGTTAAAACAAGCCCAATTAGACACACATCTACATGAAACGGGTCAAATAAAAAGGAGCACAGTACTGAATATGCATAAATTTCTTCCCTCAACCCATACAAACATACACTCAAAGACAATAAACAGCAACAACAAAAAAGTAAAAAATAAATAAATAAATAAATAAATAAATAAAAATACTAAAAAATTCAGGTGCCAGGGGATACTTCTGTCAATACATCAGTCGAATTTAACTCAAGAAAGAAGATGAAGGTAAGAGATAATAGATAAGAGTACTAATATAAATAAACATGGACACCAGCTACGTGCGTACCACCTTATCAGTCTGGAATATTAGGAAAATTGATCCTCCTAAGGGTTCTTAACAAGGGGCTCCACAAACCCAAAAATCTCGCAGAAGAGCCTCTTCACCTGAAGAAAACAAATTTTCTCAAGTTTAATGAAATACAGCGTATCTCGAAGCCAGTGATGGAGGTTGAGGCGACTTCCATTTCATTATAATCACTCTCCGTGCCAGAAAAGTCAAGAAAGCCAAGGAGGATTTCTGAAGGGAGGACAGGGTGGACTGTGGAGGTGCAACTCCAAACAAAGCTGTCAAGGGGTCAAGCTCCAGTTTCTCATCAAAAATGTCCGACAGAAAAGCAAAAACTTTGGACCAATAATAAGAAAGCTGAGGGCAGAGCCAGATAGTGTGGATCAAATTAGCTGGAGAATGCTGGCATCTATCACAAGCGGGAGAAATGTTAGTATACAACTTGGCCAGACGTACTTTAGTATAATAAGTGCAATACACAAGTTTGCATTGAATTAGACTGTCTGGCACAAATGGAGGACTTATGCACCAATGACATGATTTGAGCCCAAATATCCTCTGAAATAGCCTGTCCAAGGTCTTCCTCCCAAAGTAATCTGATGGAATTCAAGGTTTGTGAGCTTAGAAGCGTGATTCAATTGTAAATAAAAGATATAGCCCCTTTCAATTTGACAAGAAGTTTTAGAAAGATATCCAAGGGTGAGTCCGTGGGAAGGTTAGGAAAATTTGAGTAGGTAGAGCGGACAAAGCTGCGCACTTGCAAGTATTTAAAAAATTGATGGTGCGGGATATCAAATTTCTCAGAGATTTGTTCGAATGAGGCAAAACTATTATCAATATACATATCATGAAAAGTTGAAACTCCCATTCTCCGCCATGACAGGAAGAAACCATCTGTGAGAGAAGGTGGAAAGGTATGATTTGAAGCTATAGGAGCATAAACAGAGAGGAATTGCAAGCCAAAATGCCGTCTATATTGCTTCCATAGTTTTAAGGGTGCCTCAACTATTTTATTAGAAGTACAAGGTTTAGTTGAAGACTGTAATGGTTAATGTAGTAAGGCTGCCAAGGACACAGGTTTTACAGAGTTGGCCTCCATAGCAAGCCAAGCTGGAGAAGAAGGGCTATCTGCCTCGAGCCAATTTCTAAAAAATCTAATATTTGAGGCCCAATAATAATATCTAAAATTTGGCAAGGCCATACCCCCAAGCCTTTTAGGTCTTTGTAAGGATTGAGTACTTATACGAGGAGCCTTCCCATTCCAGAAAAATTTAATAATTATACTATCAAGTTTGTTAAAAAAAGGACAGTGAAAGAAAAATAGGGATGCACTGAAATAGGTAGGAGAAACGTGGTAGGATGTTCATTTTCATCGAGTTAACCCGAGCAACCAACGAGAGACCAAGCACCGACCAACGATCAAAGTCCTCCTTAATATGCAATAATAAAGGGGAAAAGTTAGCTTTAAAAAGATCCAAAAAAGCTAAGTCTGGTCCTCTGGACATTCAAAAAACAAAACAAAACAAAGCAAAAAAAAAAACTGTAGAACTCTACAGTTTTTTTTTTTGCTTTGTTTTGTTTTGTTTTTGAATGTCCAGAGGACCAGACTTAGCTTTTTTGGATTTTTCTACCTGGATTATTGAGCATGCATCAGGGTACTTTAAAAAGATCCTTGTATTTGGATGTAATTTGGATTCCTAATCCTAAGTAGGTAAAGTTCTGATCTACAACCTTAAATCTCCATCCCATCACGCTCTCTCAGATCCTCCTCTTCGCTACATCTCCATGTACCCTCTGCCCGCCTCTCCACCATGGGGAGCAGGGCCTTCACCTGCTCTGCCCCTCACCTCTGGAACGCTCTACCGCCAGACCTTCGAAACACCACCTCCCTTTCTCTGTTCAAGACAGCCCTGAAAACACATCTCTTTAGACTAGCTTATCATTAACTTTACTAAATGTATTTTTATTATTTTGCATTTTATAATCTTTATGTATTTTATATTTCAATTTGTCACTGATAATGTTTGCACTGTATTGGTTTGTTAAGTGTCCTTGGGTGTCCTGAAAGGCGCTTTTAAATAAAATGATTATTATTATTAAATGGTAATGTATGCAGTGGGATTGTTCTTAGCTAATGCATTAATTGGAAATAATTCACTCTTGATAAGGTTTAATTTATAAACTGACAGCTGTCCAAATTTAACAAGTGTGGCAAGTACAGCAGGAATAGGAATGTTCAGATTAGAGATGTACAAAAGAAGATCATCAGCATATAATGAGACCTTGGTTTTGATGTTATTCCTCTTTATACCTATAATGTTTGTGCTACATGTAAGCGCTATTGCGAGGGGTTCAATTGCCAAGGCAAATAATAGCGGACTCAGTGGGCAACCTTGGCGCGTAGAGCGATTGAGACGGAAATAGCTAGATTGAATATTGTTTGTCCTAATCGATGCATACGGATTGAAATAAAGTAACTTAATTCAAGACAGAAAATTCTCCCCAAAGCCAAATTTCTTAATCGAGTAGAATAGATATGGCCACTCGACTCTGTCGAAGGCCTTCTCGGCGTCAAAAGATATCACAACCTCTTGAGTACTGAAAGAGGGTGGGCTGTATATAACATTGAAAAGTTGTCTTATGTTGGAAAAAGAATTCCTATTTTGTACAAAGCCTGTCTGATCTATTCCAACCACCTTGGGAAGCACTGTTTCTAATCTCAGTGCTATTGTTTTTGCTAGTAATTTAAAGTCAACATTAAGTAAACTTATCGGACGATAGGAAGAGCAGAGTTGAGGGTTTTTGCCTTTTTTAACAAGTAAAGTAATAACTGCCTGATTAAGGGTCTGAGGTAGACGCCCAGAAGACAAAGATTCATTGTACTGTATATCTCTAAAAGCAATGGAGAATGCTTGTCCCAAAATATTCTATAAAACTCACAAGGATACCCGTCAGGGCCTGGGCATTTACCCCCCTGCAGGGCCTTAACTGCCTCGGTGAGTTCAGAGATAACAATAGGTCTCACAAATTGTCAGTGTAATAATCTATATAGGCGCTTATCAGTTTACTGATTTACCTATATTTTAGATGTAAATTGGCAGGGTTTAGACTGACACAAAAATACATCATTAATTAAATGAGTTCTCTCTTTTTCAGTTTAATACCAATATTGCTGTTACTAGGTGGTGATATGTAAAGACATGAAACGTCAATTTATGAATTGAATCATTTAATTAACAAATCATTAAAATACATCACACATTTGTACATGTTTGGATCGATCGAAATTTCCTATAACTAACTGTTCACAAATTAAAACATAGGAACAACAGGACACAAGTTATCGATCTTATAATAACTTATATCTCTGCAGGCATTTAGCTTAAGTTTACGGTCTTAAAATAAGAAAGTTTAAGAGTAGGAAGAAGATGGAAGATGAAAGGAAATGGAGTAATGAGGAGAGGTACTATCTTGATGTGTTTTAACCAGAAACATGGCAGCTCTCCGGCCGATCTCGGCTACACGTTGGTACACTTGGCAAAGCATTTGACGACTTTGTTACCTCGTGAAGACGGTCAGTCCCCAGTTGGTCCAACTGGCCAGTTCGTTTACATTCTCAGCGTCTCCAGACGTCTGCCTTGACTCGAACCGAAGTGACCGCATTTCCTGGTTTGAGTTTCAGAATAAAACTTTCCTTGGAGGAAAATTCATTCAGATGGAACTTTCCAGCTCTTGAAGATGACTTATAACTTGGCATGTTATAAGTCTTTAACTGATGACGTGGTCATTAGAGTGTTGACCAGACGATCATCAGTTCTTTGGAGAAGACCATAGTTTGAGACTTACTCCAGCAGACTCTTCCAGTTCCAGCAAAGCTTAGAACTTTAAGAAAGGATCTGAGATCAGTGACTTGTCCTTCTCCGATTGGTTCAAACGAACCAGTGGATGAAGGTCACTCGGATAGGAGAGGATCAGTTTTTTAGAACAGAGCAGAAGTTGTTTAGAATGAAGAGAGAGAAGCAGATTAGACTGGAGCCAGCTTCATAAAACAACTGATTAAAACTGTATTCTAACTTCTAACAAAACTGAGGAGTTCAGTCTGACATATTAATTCACTTTCACCGTTTGATTCATCATATTAAGAAGTGATCAACATTTTGAAATAGCATAAAACATGATCAAACAATGACAAGTTATTCTCAGAATTAATTCTGAATTAACACACATTAAAAGGAAGTCTCTTCTGAAATAATATGTGTTTTGATTCAAATAAATGTAATAAAATAGTGTTAATGTCTTTTTACTGAAAGTATCAGTGAAAAGGTGTCACTGGGACAGTTCAGAGACGAAGGTGTATCAGAGACCACCGTCTGGATCACTACAGTCCCCCCTTTTGGAAGTCATCGCCTGTCCATGGGGATGAGTTCCAACACGAAAGGATACCACCAAATGTCTCTGATCTTGATGTAATCCAGCAAGTGGAAAAAATCAAAAATTATAATCCCATAATGTTTTTGGAAATTCCATACTGTTCGTAGGTAATCCCATAGCGGAAAGCTTTTAATCCTTTGGAAAACAAAAAGTCTTATAAAAGTCTTATAATCCACAGCGGTAATTCCACAACGGTAATTCCATATCAATTAGAGTTGTTGATTTCATCAGCAACAGTTGTTTTTATCAGCATGTAGGGGATCCCTCGATTGACACAGAGGAGTCGACCCTTGGATGAAGGTTGAAGACCAACGTTGGAGTAGCAGGTCCCCACATCGAAGGTTGAAGGCTGGTTGGTTTCCAGTCCGTGCCACTCTGGTTCTATGTGTCATGCATTTATGTGGTTTTAGGTGGGCTTATGATTGGGATTTTATATTAAGCCTTACCTATATGCACCTGGTATGTAATCTATCATGGTTTAGGTCACAATATATGACAGTAACACTGTGGTCACGATATGACAGTTACACTGTGGTCACGATATATGACAGTTACACTGAGGTCACGATATATGACAGTTACACTGTGGTCACGATATATGACAGTTACAGTGTGGTCACGATATATGACAGTTACAATGTGGTCACGATATATGACAGTTACAGTGTGGTCACGATATATGACAGTTACAATGTGGTCACGATATATGACAGTTACAGTTTGGTCATGATATAATCAACTACAATTACCAAGTAGGGGGTTGATCATGCAGTAAAAATCTGATATAGGGATCTATACCTATAGAAGGTTCAGGAGGGCTTCTGTAACGAAGGCCTCTTCTTCCAAACGATTCCTCCATTTATAACTTAGCTTAAAGTTAAATAAAATAGAAAAGAAAATATAGTTTGGTCTAAATGTCTGTTGTCCTTTTAGACGACTACATAGGTTTTGGTATTCCCTATAAATTTTGAAGGCTATGGCAAGACTCATAAAAATGAATAGATAATCTAGAATAGAATCAATCGAATCGGTTCAATTTAGAAATTGCGAGACCAGTGTAGTTTATGGTACCTAAAGTAGCTTTAAACTACATTGACTCTTCAATGACTGAGGTTTAACAAAATGAAACTGCATGTTGGCATAGTTAAATCCATTTAAGTCTTTAACTTATCATTAATAAAAACCTCTTTTGGCTGGGAGTGTTCAGAAAACAATACCAAGCTTCAATAACAACAAAAGTAGCAATTAAGCAACTAGAAAACAACGTTTCACTGCTTCAACTCACTCCTGTTGTCAGATTCCAACGTGTATCACACAAGAAAAACAGGTCTTAGCTTTATAACCAATGTCAATTAAATCCTGCACCTGTACGACCGGTGTCAGAGCTTGGTCCGCATTGCCGGCAGTAAGTCAGGCTCGTTTCCGGTGAGAGTTGGACTCCGCCAAGGTTGCCCTTTGTCACCGATTCTGTTTATAACTTTTATGGACAGAATTTCTAGGCGCAGCCAAGGTGTTGAGAGGATCCGTTTTGGTGGCCTTAGAATCGCTTCTCTGTTTTTTGCAGATGATGTGGTCCTATTGGCTTCATCAGCTCGTGATCTACAGCTTTCGCTGGAGCGGTTTGCAGCTGAATGTGATGCGGCCGGGATGAGGATCAGTTCCTCCAAATCCGAGGCCATGGTCTTGAGCCGGAAAAGGGTAGCGTGCCCTCTCCGGGTCGGGGAGGAGGTCCTTACCCAAGTGGAGGAGTTTAAGTATCTCGGGATCTTGTTCACGAATGAGGGAAAACTGGAGCGTGAGATCGATAGGCGGATAGGTGCAGCGTCCGCAGTGAAGCGGGCGCTGTACCGGTCTGTCGTGGTGAAGAGAGAGCTGAGTCAAAAGGCAAAGCTCTCAATTTACCGATCGATCTACGTTCCCACCCTCATCTATGGTCATGAGCTTTGGGTTATGACCGAAAGAACAAGATCTCGGATACAAGCGGCTGAAATGAGTTTTCTCCGCAGGGTGGCTGGACTCTCCCTTAGAGATAGGGTGAGAAGCTCAGTCATCCGGGAGGGACTCGGAGTAGAGCCGCTGCTTCTCCACATCGAGAGGAGCCAGTTGAGGTGGCTCGGGCATCTGGTTAGGATGCCTCCTGGACGCCTCCCTGGTGAGGTGTTCCGGGCATGTCCCACCGGGAGGAGACCCAGAGGAAGACCCAGGATACGCTGGAGGGACTATGTTTCTCGGCTGGCCTGGGAACGCCTTGGGATTCCCCCAGAGGAGCTGCTCCAAGTGGCTGGGGAGAGGGAAGTCTGGGCCTCCCTACTTAGGCTGCTACCCCCGCGACCCGACCCCGGATAAGCGGAAGAAAATGGATGGATGGATGGATGGATTTAAACGGTTGTCAAGGTTAGTTTTTTGTTGTAGGTTTTTTAGACTTAGCGTTTCTAAGTTCTAGTTGGAACGGTTTCTTTTCGCAGCTAATATGGTTTAAACTGTTTAGTTTATTTACTATTGTGCTCTTGGACGACCTTATTTTCCCATGAAGTTTGTGAGCTTGCAAGATCTTTGACGTTTGTGGGGTTATTGAAATCTTTGTCTTTGTCTTGGGCATGACCTAACATCACCCCCCTGAGGTCATGGGAGACCACGAACACAGGTGAGGACGTCCGTCCATGGGCACAAGTTAGGATGCCATTGTTTAGTTTAAGCTGTTTTCGCAACTGAGAGTAGACAGTACACAGGAACCTTTTAGGTTTCGGCCAACGTTTCTTCTTACGTTTACCTCTTTCTGTGTAATTCAGGTGTGACACAACTGTCAGCGCGGACGCAGGTGTGTCTGATTGTTCAGACTGCGACGGGTCACTGTCGTTGTGTGTGTTTTCCCACTTCTTGACTGAAGAGGGGCTCTTTGAGTCTGTAGAAACTATGTCATTTCTGATTAGTTCTAGACCCAAATGCTCTCGAACCAAGGTTTCATCGAAAGCTTGGCCGATTGCAGATTTATCTGTCCCAGAGGACAGAACAGTGTCTTTGGTGTGGGATCCGTGGATCTCCACACCTTCTTCTACCTGTGGTAGGTAGTGTTCAGTGAGTGCTGAATGTTTCAGCATGCAGAGGAGGTTCTCATGTTGGGCAAAGGTTGGGTCCAACTGTTGGGTCTCTTCTGCCTCACCTGTTTTTGAAGTTTCACTTACCGGGCTTGTGATGTCGGTTGGGGAGTCACCCGTGCCTTCTGCAGTACCATCTGTTAGACAGACAGTGTCATGACCTTCAGGATCTTGTTAACTGTCAGCATGTTGTTTGCTGTCAGCACCTTTATTGTCAACATCTGTGGCATCTGTGTCGATGTTATCAGTGTTAACTGTGTGCTCTGAGTTTTTGTGAAAGGTAGAGATGCACATCGCTCCAGGTTGGTCAATGTTGATAGTGTCATTATCAATGATAACGCCACTCATTGTATCAGGTTGGTCAAGCACTGTAACATTCAAATCTACTAACAAACTACTTACTTCCTCTGTCTCGTCCGAGCATAGAGGTGTTGGGCCATTGTTCTGGGACATTCGTGACTCTTTGCATGTCTCGAACTGTTCTGTTCGAGGTGCGGGAGGTGCAGTTCTGAGGCTTGGGGGTTTCTGTTGGGACCACGCATTGTTACATGAGTATAGGTCCTCATACTTCAATTTCTTTTGAAGTTCACCCACCGGTAGACCTTGGTTTTCACCCACCTGGTTCGATCTGAACCATTTTGGGTCTCTTAAAGAGTGAACACCTACCTTTTGTGGTTCATCGCTTGTCTCAGACTTTTCAATCTGAAGTGCACTAGGAGCGGGACTCCCTTTAAACCAATGGTCCCAAAACTTTTTTCTGTGAGGGCCACATAACTTTTCCCTTCTCTGGTGGGGGGCCGGAGTCAGTTTTTAACAGGAAAAGGTGTGACGATTGCAGGAGTGCCTAAATCAGGGGTGCCCAACCTTTTTTGAACCAAGAGCTACTTTTGAAGTCGGCAGTTTGCCGAGAGCTACTCGTCCAGTCTCAGTATCAAAAAACAAAATTTTTCATCTCCCTACTCCTCACTTCTTTAAAGTAAATAAAACAGAACGTAATGTGTTGCTAGTTTTATTTAATTAAAGTATTTTATCAAAGTAAAAGGACGCAATATTTGAAAAGCACACCATATTTTTTAAAGAAACGAATAAACAATGAACTGAACAATATAAAACTCCCTCATTTACACTAACTATTTACAAAAAGTGACTTACAAAGGTGCAGATTTACAAATCTCCAACAACTATTTCAAACCTCAATAAAACCTAAATATCAAAACTAGGCAGCTGCTCTGTGCAGCAGGATGGTGTCATCTGGTGCAAGCTGTATAAAATAAATGTGTCTCTACCTTAGTGGCACTTCTGACACTGAGAGGAGGAGGCCAGGGTCTCATAAGTTGCGAGGCGCAGGCAGGTCTCCAGATGATCATCAGTTATTGTGGATCTGTTTTTGGACTTGATGATTTTCATGTGTGAAAAAGCAGACTCACACAGGTAGGTAGATCCAAAAAGTGCTGTTAAGTTCAAAGCACATCTTCGAATGTAAGGATACTTTTCTTCTGAGAGCAGACTCCAGAACTCTCCATCCACGCCAGGTGATGCTCGAATTACAGATGAGGCAAATAGACTTTGAATTAGAATAAACAAAAAAATACTCCTCCTCCCACTCTGTGTGAAAATAATACGTTTTTGTTTGCTTGTTTGCTAGTTTTCCATCCATGTTTACTGTGCACCGACAGCTCCACTGCTGTCCTAAAGTCTCGTGAGAGCGCTGTGTCACCGCACCCAAAACTCGCAAGACTATGTCTGTGAGAATACAAGATGAGGAGGGCTGAGGAAAGCGTTGCTGCGCATTGGAATATCGTCACTCCTCCCACCCCAGCTAGCTCCCTTTATGTGAAAGGGAGACAATTCAACTTACTCCTTCATCTTTAAAAACTGTGTTAGGATAGGCTAAGTACTTGGTGACCGTACAGTACTGTACATGTATTCATTTGTAAAAAAAAAAAAAAAAATATTTTTTTTTTTTTTTTTTTACTATTGTTCTGGGGGCCGGACCAAATGTGGGGGCGGGCCGTGGTTTGGGGAACACTGCTTTAAACCATTGTGAGTCACTGTTCCAGTTGGCACCAACATTTCATTGTTTGTCAGTTTGAAAATCTTGTTTATTCTTGCTTGCATTATCCAACTCTTCTAACAACCGACGTATGTTCTCCACCTCTTTTGAGGTCAGAGGGCCTTTGATACAGTGTTTATTCTCGCTTTCTATAGGAGAGAGAAGCTCTTCTATTTGTAGCGAGTGTGATTCGACCTTTTGACCTGGGCATACCTCAGAGGGTGTTTTGCTTTGCATGTAAGCTTCAAAAACCTTTACAGTGCCCCGTTTTATTTCATCCAAAGATGTTACTTCTAAATGACACCAGGTGTACCATGGCAACTTGATTCTAATATCAGAGATTAGATTATTTCTGAAAACAGATTTGAAAAGCGTCTGCTCTTCCAGGCCCGTTTCCTTTATGTCACCTGAATACGCCTTGAAAATCCTGTCATAGAACAGCAATAGATGTTCATCTTTTCTCTGCAAGATATTTCGGGCAGCTAAGTAGTCACCACACAATGAGAAAGATTTACTCTCTGTGCGAGGTGCAGGGGGAGCAGGTCCTCGGCTTCGGGGTTCCTCTTGGAACCCCTTGTTGTATGAGTCTACTAGAGGTACATACTGTATGAGCCTTGGATGCGCACCTTCTTGAACTTCCATCTTTGTTTTGATTTTTTGTGAAAATCAATAAGACTGTTCTTATCTTAATGTGTACAGATAAATATTTTCTTTCAGTTTAACGGTAAGTCAATCAAACCAACCAATCAGCTATGTGGTTTAAGTGTTTCACTGTGTAATAAGTAATTTTGTTCATAAGTACCTTCCTTCTAGGTTTTACCCTCAATGAACTTGTAAAAGTTAAATGTACTATGTGCAATGTTAA
>JBBPBX010033506.1:20855-33211 GCA_038048925.1 Garcialebias charrua
AATCTATTTAAAAATTGTTTTATATCTACATTGTCTCTGCCTAGTCCAGATTTATATAATGTTTGATAGTATTTTTTAAATTCCAAATTTATGACTTTTGCATTTTCTAAAAGTCTTCCATCATCTGTTGTAATACTTTGAATAAATTTTTCATTGTCCTCTTTTTTTATCTGCCACGCCAATAATTTGCTTGTTTTATTACCGAATTCATAGTAGTGATATTTTGTTCTAGCCATTGCTGCCTCAGCTTTACTAGTACACATCACTAGTATACACTAGTACGGTCATTGTGTCAACTCGACCCAGCTGTAGAAAATGAAGGATTTCACAGCTTCATACTTGCAGCCAACAGCCAACAATCATAAAAAAGTAGAGTATATTAATAAAAAGTCACAAGACAGCTGTATCAATCAATCAATCAATCAATCACCTTTATTTAACCAGGTAGAGCCCGTTGAGATCGAGATCTCTTTTACAAGGGTGACCTGGTCAAGTGGTCAGCAGCACACGTCACATTGGCAATAGGCATTTGCACTTATCAAAAGAAAATAAAGAAAACTACAATCACAGTAAACAGATGTTGACAGTTCAAAACCAACAGGATATGACAGATTTCTATATACATTATATATGCCTAATCATTCAACCTTTATTTAGGCAGGTAGCTCGTGCAGTCACTTCAGCTTGCACAAGTGGCTTCATTATTCATCAGCAGTCAGAGCAGAGATCAACTTTCAGCTACATTTGCACCCCTCCTCAAAAATGGCTAAACATAAGGTGGACACCGAGAACAGGGGTTTCAAGCCAGGTGGGAGACAGACTACATGTTCACGGAGGTAATCAATCCTGAGGATTTCCTCCGCTCAGAGCCTAACCCCAAACATTGATGAACTTGTACAAAAGATGAGGCACCTCCAAGTATCAGCCTCAGATAAGTGAGTATCACAGAGCTGTAACAAATTTTCAGTTTTTAATTCAGTTAAATTTTTACATTTGTTTCTACAAGACGTGATTTTTCTTTGAAGGAAGTATTGTTTTGGCTGTGTGCCATAGATTTTTGTATTTTATTTTATTGTATTTTATTTATTTATATTTACTTTTCAGTTGAATGGACTCGGGGACAGAGCCATGAGAAAGAATACAACTGATTTGATTTATTTTCTTATTTTCCTATTTGAAAGTGGTGATCAGAAGGATCATAGAGCTGCACAATAATGCATTTTCAGTTTATAATGCATGCACTTTTATTTATGCATTTATCTTGATATTAAGAAACATATATATTTTTTAAACAATTTAATTTTTTGCTGTTTGCCTGTTAAAAAATGTTTTCACTTGAAATTACTGACAGATCCATAAGAAAATATTGTTTTATTAATTTAATCCTTAAAGTCCAACACCCACCATGTTTTCAAATTGCATCGCCATTAATATTTATTAGTTTATTTAAAAAAAATACAGGAGCGATTACTTATATTGTGGAGAAATAACGGTAAATGTGTTATTTCATGATTTATAGCAGATTTTAGCATGCAGCTCTGGGAAAATCTGCTCCTCTCCATATATGGGCATTCACAAGGGCATTCACGTCACCAAAGTGACGCCTTGGAGTTACAGGCGAGCAGAGGAAAAGAAAAAGGAAGCATTTTTAAATATTCCCTAAAGCTGCCTGTTGATTAATCCTGCTGTCGCTCACTCATATTCTGAGCGAGCATCCACTTAGACATACTAGTTTAATTCGTTTGATCGCGACAAATTCATTCATTTCCGCATCGACTTTTTATTCTCCCCCCGTGACCAAAGGCAGTCAGAGCCAGCCGCGCAGCTGAGCTCTGCGTTCGAGCTCCCCGCGTGCTTCCCGACCCTGCTCCTTGCTAGAGGAGAGCAAATGCATACACTCGAGGGAGCAAATTACACCGGCACGAGGAACTTCAAAGGAACGAGGAACGAGGAGCCAGGGACGCGCGCGGCTCGCAGCTCGCTCCTTTGGGCAGATGAGAGCAACAACAGGTCCGCAGCGGTGTTATAAAATAAATAATAAATAAAATCAGAGCGCTGGTCCATACACACAAATGCACCAGGAAATATGCAGGAAATATGCAGTTTTCTCCTACTCTCTCTCATAAACCTCCATGGAAACGCACTCCTACCTTTCTGCTTTCTGGGTGGAGATGTCACAAAAGTCACATGACCCTTCGGGACTTTTCGGCCAGGTTTCCGGATTCATTCGGGAGTGGGTTGTTTTTTTTTTTTTTTTTTAACCCTCGCCTGGCCCAAATGCAAAAATGAAAATAAAATTCATAAAATACTACAGTAATTCTCCAATATGGTGAATTGTTACTGTCACGGTGGGTGTTGTCCTTTAAATAATAGACAGTCTGTTAGGTCTTGGTTCAATAGGCTATGTGAAATCATTTCAATATGAACATTGAACCAGTCCGACCCTTGGCTTGTAGCAATTTTTTTTTTTGGCCCTTGGTGTATTTGACTCTGACACCCTTGGTTTAGACTCTTCAATTTCAAAAGCACAAATGTCTTATGAAAATTAGGGGAAGCTAACCTAATCCGCTATTTATATATTTCTATATTATATATATATATATATTTATATATAGCCGGCAGCGTTATCAATATTGGCACTACACTGCCAACTGAAAAGTAACAAAAATGATCCTAAAAGGATGAAATTACAAAAATCAAAGGATTTATTTAATACTTTACGTACATATATTCTATTCGGCCACGAAATTAACAAAAAATAGAATGATCTTTTAATCCCTAAAACCACGTTTAAATCTCAAATACACGGGTGTGTCGCCACCGCATTTATACATAGTAACCCAAATACATGAAACTAACGACTCGCCGTCGAATGGTCGACACAAAACGCACAATAAAATCCTCCGGCCACGTTAATTTGGCTTGAAACAGCGGGGTTCTCTACGGATTTATCCATTAGTAACCCAGCACAACCAACAGGCAGACACAGCGTTAGCGTCTATAGGTAGTCAACAGATTTAATGAAAAGTAACTAAAATACATAAAAATAACGACTCACCGTCAAATGGTCGACACAAAACCCTCAATAAACTCCTCCGGCCGCGTTAATTTGGCTTGAAACAGCGGGGTTCTCTACGGATTTATCCATTAGTAACCCAGCACTACCGACAGACACAGCGTTAGCGGCTATAGGTAGTCTATAGGTAGTCAACAGATTTAATGAAAAGTAACTAAAATACATCTCCTCCCTGGGCTGCCACCTTACCGTGGTGGAGGGGTTTGAGTGTCCCAATGATCCTAGGAGCTATGCTGTCAGGGGCTTCATGCCCCTAGTAGGGTCACCCAAGGCAGACAGGTCCTAGGTGAGGGACCAGACAAAGTGCAGCCCAAAAACCCCTTATGATGAGTGAAATAAATGGACTAAGTTTTCCCTCGCCCGGACGCGGGTCACCGGGGCCCCACTCTGGAGCCAGGCCCGGAGGTGGGGCACGCTGGCGAGCGCCTGGTGGCCGGGCTTTTACCCATGGAGCCCGGCCGGGCACAGCCCGAAGAGGAGACGTGGGTCCCCCTTCCCATGGGCTCACCACCTGTGGGAGGGGCCAAAGGGGTCGGGTGCAATGTGAGATGGGTGGTGGCCGAGGGCGGGGACCCTGGCGGTCTGATCCTCGGCTACAGAAGCTGGCCATTGGGACATGGAATGTCACCTCTCTGGTGGGGAAGGAGCCTGAGCTAGTGTGTGAGGTTGAGAGGTTCCGACTAGAAATAGTCGGACTCACCTCAACGCATGGCTCTGGCTCTGGAACCAGTTTCCTTGAGAGGGGTTGGACACTCTTCCACTCTGGAGTTGCCCCTGGTGAGAGGCGCCGAGCAGGAGTGGGCATACTGGTTGCCCCCCATCTTGGTGCCTGTACGTTGGGGTTCACCCCGGTGAACGAGAGGGTAGCCTCCCTTCGCCTACGTGTGGGGGGACGGGCTCTGACTGTTGTTTGTGCCTATGCACCAAACGGCAGCTCAGACTACCCACCCTTTTTGGAGTCCTTGGAGGGGGTATTGGAGAGTGCGCCTCCTGGGGACTCCCTTGTTCTACTGGGGGACTTCAACGCTCACGTGGGCAATGACAGTGAGACCTGGAGGGGTGTGGTTGGGAGGAACGGCCCCCCTGATCTGAACCAGAGTGGTGTTCTGTTATTGGACTTCTGTGCTCGTCATGGATTGTCCATAACGAACACCATGTTTAAGCATAAGGGTGTCCATATGTGCTCTTGGCACCAGGACACCCTAGGTCGCAGTTCGATGATCGACTTTGTTGTCGTCTCATCTGATCTGCGGCCGCATGTCTTGGACACTCGGGTGAAGAGAGGGGCGGAGCTGTCAACTGACCACTACCTGGTGGTGAGTTGGCTCCGATGGTGGGGGAGGATGCCGGTCAGACCTGGCAGACCCAAACGTATTGTGAGGGTCTGCTGGGAACGTCTGGCAGAGTCTCCCGTAAGACGGAGCTTTAACTCCCACCTCCGGGAGAGCTTTGAACACGTTCCGAGGGAGGCGGGGGACATGGAGTCCGAGTGGGCCGTGTTCCGCGCCTCTATTGTCGAGGCAGCTTATCGGAGCTGTGGCCGCAAGGTTGTTGGTGCCTGTCGTGGTGGCAACCCTCGAACCCGGTGGTGGACACCGGCAGTGAGGGATGCTGTCAGGCTGAAGAAGGAGTCCTATTGGGCCTTTTTGGCTTGTGGGACCCCGGAAGCAGCTGATAGGTACCGGCAGTCCAAGCGGCATGCGGCTCGGGTGGTTGCTGAGGCAAAAACTCGGGCGTGGGAGGAGTTCGGAGAGGCCATGGAGAATGACTTCCGTACGGCTTCGAGGCGATTCTGGTCCACCATCCGGCGTCTCAGGGGGGGAAAGAGGTACGCGACCAACACCATTTATGGTGGGGGTGGCGTGCTGCTGACCTCAACTCGGGATGTTGTGAGTCGGTGGGCGGAATACTTCGAAGACCTCCTCAATCCTACTGGCACGTCTTCCACTGAGGAAGCGGAGCCTGGGGACTTTGGGTCGGGTTCTCCGATCTCTGGTGCTGAGGTCGCCGAGGTGGTTAAAAAGCTCCGCGGTGGCAAGGCTCCGGGGGTGGATGAGATTCGCCCGGAGTTCCTTAGGGCTCTGGATGTTGTAGGGTTGTGTTGGCTTACGCGACTCTGCAATATCGCGTGGACATCGGGGGCAGTTCCCTTGGATTGGCAGACTGGGGTGGTGGTTCCCCTATTCAAAAAGGGGGACCGTAGGGTGTGTTCCAACTATAGGGGGATCACACTCTTAAGCCTCCCTGGTAAGGTCTATTCAGGGGTTCTGGAAGAAGTGAGAAATGTGGATCGGTGCATCCCTAATAAAAACAACCGAAGCTGACCTAAGTGCTTTACAGTTAAATCAGATAAAAATAAAAGAGTAAAATGCATCTTGTGCCACTAAAACATAATAAAATTAATACAACAACAATAAAATCTGCTCAAAATTTGTTCTCAGACTCTGCGAGGATCAAATGCCAAGTAAAACAGATGAGTCTTGAGCAAAGATTTAAAAGTTCAACAGTCTGAGCGCTCTTTAAATTCTCAGGTAAACTGTTCCACAGTTTTGGAGCAGCAACCGCAAAAGCCCGATCACCTCTGGATTTCATTCTGGATCTGGGGACATCTAAGAGAAACTGGTTGGTAGACTGGAGTGCTCTTACTGGAGTGTAGATATTAATAAGATCACATAAATATGATGGGGTCAGACCTTTAAAGATTTTAAAAACAAGCAATAAAATCTTTAAATCAATCCGATAGTGGACAGGGAGCCAGTGAAGAGAAGACAGGACAGGACAGGACAGGACAGGGGTTATGTGTTCATATTTTTAGTTGAAGTTAAAAGACGAGATGCTGAGTTCTGGACAGATTGTAAACGATGCAAAGATGATTTGTCTAAACCAACATACAGTGAATTACAGTAGTCCAAACGAGAGGTAATAAAAACGTGAATCACCTTTTCAAGGTCTCTGAAAGAGAGACAAGACTTCACCTTGACAATGAGTCTTAGTTGGAAGAAACTGGATTTAACAACAGCAAAGGTCCATCGCAGTGGTGTAGTCTACATTTTTGTAGTGGGCATACCGTGCTTAGAAACCAAAGTACACTGGTTAGTAAAATGTAACCGTCAATTTATTTTGATTTTAAGCATATTGAACAGTTCCAAATTTCTCTGATGCTTATATTTGAATAAATGAACAACAAACTTTGTACAACAGCTGGCTTTGTATTAAAAACATGTTATATAATTTATAAAACAGTATCAAAGAAAAGCACTGCACACCAATAGATTGTTACAGAAGTGTTTAACTGTCGTTTAACGTATCAATGACATGTACCTAATGGTATGTCATGTACCATTGGGCACTTTTAAGTGGGTATACTGAAATTCTTAAGTTTTTCTAGTGGGTATACTCCATATACCCGAGTATCACGTAGACTACACCACTGGTCCATCGGGTCAGGTTCATATAAAAGAACATTTCAGGAAGATTTTGTTGACACAGAACCAACTCAACTTGTTTGACTCTCTGTTTGTTTCCCGGGTCAGTATCTGTGTATTCTGGTCACCCTTTGGGTCGTTCCGTGTGTCAGTGGTTAGGTCTGGTTTGGTTCATTTTCTGTTTTTTTTGTGTTTGATTTTATTAGTTGCATCTTTACCCTGATAAGTCTTTTTTTGTTTGTTTTTCCTGTGTCATCAGTTCAGTTTTGGTCCTCGAGGGCCACCATCCTTCATGTTTCACCTGTTTCAATGACTGAATCAACTCTTCATGATCTGCAGAAGCCTGTTGATCACCCATTGATTGCCATCCGGTGTGTTGGAGCAGAGAAACGTCTAGCATGCAGGATGGTGGTTCCCCCATCCTCGCACCCAACCAGGACCAGGACTGGACGTCTCGTCAGCTTCAGCCCAGTTATCCTCTCCAAGTTCAGTCCAGTTCTCAGTGGAGCGTTGTGCATTTCAGTGCTCTTGTTTCTTCAGTTGTGTATGTTTTGCTGCCACGACAGCTTTTTTGTTTGTTTTTAATTAAATTTGTTTTTGTTATTTTGCAAGACCCTCGTGTCTGTCTGCATTCCTGGGTCCAAATCCTCCAGGGCCTGTGGCGTCCTGTGTTCATTAATCAGCTCCTTTTCTGGTTCTTCTGAACAAATTATGAGAAGCAACCAGTGCTGTTTGGATTCATCTTCAGCAAGAAAAACATTTGCTTTAATTTCCTTTCAGGCAGCATTCTGTCTGTTTCATTGCCCTCCGTGCACACTGCCCTCCGTGCACACTGCCCTTTGCAAAACAAGGTAAATAAACATCAGGCTCATTTTTGAAAACTCATTTTTCAAATTAAAACACTTTTTTCAGCCTTTGTCGCTCGATCTTGATGTACACGATCTCCAAACTGCCAAAGGATGTAATCTCTGACAAGTTCTTCCTCAGAAATCCTCCGTTTTTTTCTATTTTGTGTCACTAAACGCCACAAACCAAACACTTACTCTTGCTTCTGTTTGCGTCCAACAATAATTTTGTGCTTCACTTGGAATTTTGAACTGAATAATAGACACAAAGAGCAGAAATTATTTTGTAAAAGTGCTTAGTTTGACAAAAATAAAGTATTTATGCGCTCCAGTGTCGAGGCAGTTTATGTAACCTACTGATAAATTAATGAGTTTCTCAAACTTAAAAACAATCAAATATAGTAAAACAACTACCAACATTGTTTGAAGCATCACAAAGAAAATAAAGCCAGTGTTACCGGGCAGAACATTTTATTTCTGAGCTATAAAGTGTGGTGGGAAGGTCAAACATAGTCGCCATGAATTAAGTTCGTCCCACATCTGCCTCGCTGGTTTTTACATTCTTCATCTCAGTCTCCGTGTTTTGGAGGTTTTCCTGCTTCTGCAGAGCCAATTTAAATGCCCGGGTCATCAACAACCTCCCGCTGAACTTCCCGACCTGCTGAAGGATTTAATCATTTAAATCAGGGCGCAGAGGAACATGTTAAACGACGGTTACGTATTGTAACCCTAGATTCCATGAGTGTGGGCGTAGCCCTTTAAGCCACGCCTTTTGGGTTTACCCTGTGCTTTGCACCAACATTTGAAAACTTCTAGTCCACGCCCACCTGCTGTGGGCCCACGCCCTCGGTCCATAAGAACCCCTCTCGACCGAGGAACTGCTCCCAATGGCAAATAAAATTTTTTCAGCAAGGAGCCAATGGGGCTTCAAAGGCTTAAAGGGCTACGCCCACACTCATGGAATCTAGGGTTACAATACGTAACCGTCGTTCCATTTCCTGTGGGCGTAGCCCTTTAAGCCACGCCTTTTGGGTTAAAGGGCGGAGCATGATATGGTCCATGCCCCATTGGGTCTGACTGAACCATAACCAGTCCTGGCAACCGCCACACCAAAAGAGGTAAGCAGGTGAGCAATCATCTGATGATGAGAGAAAAGCTATTTAAAAAAATAGCACCCCTCAATAAAGACATAAACAACTGTGTCAGTTTATCAATGATTTTATTGATAACGAAAAATAAAGGATTCATTTTACAGCAACCCTGAGAACCGAATGTGTCAAGGAGGAGCTGGAAACGTCCTGTAGATAGAAACGGGTGAAAGGAGTGGCAGACGACCAGGAGGCCGCAGAACAGATATCCTGTACAGAGACGCCACTGAGTAAAGCTGTGGAAGTCGCCAACCCTCGAGTAGAGTGAGCTCTAACACCGTCAGGAGGCTGTAGACCAGATGAAATGTAGGCCTGGGAAATAGCCTCACACAGCCAGTGTGACAACCGTTGAGAGGTCAAAGGTTGACCTTGAGAACACTCTCTGAAATGCACAAAGAGCCTATCAGATTTACGTGTCGCAGCTGTGCGATTCACATAACATCTAAGGGCTCGCACCGGACAAAGTAAATGCAACTGCTCTTCCTCAGAGTTAGCATGAGGAGGAAGGCAAAACCCATCCAAAGTGATGATCCTGGACCTGAATGAACTTGTGATAATCTTAGGTACAAACGTAGGATTTGGCCTCAGTTCAGCAGAACTCCCATCTCCTTGAATCTTCAGGAAGGAAGGAGAGACAGACAGGCCAGAGAGGTCGCTCACTCTTTTAGCTGATGTCAATGCTAACAGTAGAGCTGTTTTGAGTGATAAGAGTTTTAATGAAACCTCATTCAGAGGCTCGAAAGGATCCTTTGTTAAAGCATTTAACACAATAACTAGATCCCATTTAGGGGCCAGGGGACGAGAGACCGGCCTGAGACGGCGAGCACCCTTTAAAAAACGTTTCGTTAGGGGATTATTGAACACAGTGCTGCCATTAAACCCCTCATGACATGAAGAGATTGCAGCAGCATACGTTTTAACGGTGCTGAAGGCCAGGTTTCTGTCCAATAACAGTTGTAAGTAAGAGAAAATGTGGCCCAAATGACATGAACATGGGTCCAGCTGTCTTTCTAAGCACCAGCGCTGAAAAGCGGCCCATTTTGATGCATAAACAGCGATTGTAGACTGCGCGCGTGAACCCTGAATGGTTCCAATGACCTCTTTAGAAAAACCAAGGTTTTCTAAGCGTTGTCGTTCAGCATCCAAGCCCACAGATGCTGACCTATTACTGGATGACTCCTTATTGCGCCCCCTGCCTGCAGGAGAGCATCGTCTCTCCAGGTGAGCTTCCAGGAGCGGCCTGCCAGCTGCTGCAGAACTGGGAACCATGGTGCGTTCACGCGCTCTGGAGCGATCAGAATTACTGATACTCCCTCCTCCTTCACTCTCTCCAGCAGTACTGATAGTAGAGGGACTGGGGGAAACGCATAAATTAATGTTTTGGGCCATGGTTTGTGGGCAAAGGCATCCACCCCTAGCGGGGGGGTGTCGAGGGGACTCAGGGAAAAAAACAGGGGACACTGAGAGTTTTCTCGCGTCGCCAACAAGTCCACCTCTGCCCTCCCGAACCTGGTCCAGATTTGGGACACCAGGTCCGGGTGTAACGACCAGTCTCTGTCCAGAGGTCCCCCTCTCGACATGATGTCCGCCCCCCTGTTTAGAACACCTGGGATGTAAACAGCCCTCAGTGATCTGAGGTGAACGTGAGCCCAGCAGAGCAGCTCCCTGGCTGTGTTCAGGAGCTGCGCTGAGCGGACTCCGCCCTCGCGGTTTATATAAGCAGCAGCTGTTCTGTTGTCCGTGTGCACGAGGACATCCTGCTGACGAAGCATGTGAACAAAGTGCCTCAGAACTTTGTGCACTGTTAATAATTCCAACACGTTGATGTGAAGAGACGTGCCGGGTGGCCACGTCCCGCCCACCGTCTGAGATTGGCATGTGCCCCCCCACCCGGAAAGAGACGCATCGGTGAAGACCGACTTCCGTGACGTCACTTTGCCCAGGGGAACCCCTTCTGACAGAGTCCTGGGATTCCCCCAGAAAACAAGGTCCGTCCTCACTGAGGGAGGGATCGTGACTCGGCGTCTTTTGTGGCGTACAGGGTCTATTCTCTGGCGAATAAACCATCTCTGTAACTTCCGCATGTTCAATAAACCGAGTTTTAGAACAGCGTGAGCCGCGGCCATCATCCCTAACAGCCGCATAATTGTGATCGCTGACACAGTTCTGTGGGGCTGGACACGCTGAAGGAGTGACGTCAGCGACTCCTTCCTCTGATCTGAGAGGCGAGCTCTCATGCTCACGGAGCAGAGACTCACGCCTAAATAGACTGTTTGTTGTGCTGGTGAAGTGGAGCTCTTTTCCCAATTTATGGCAAAGCCCAATTGGGTCAAATGATTCACTAAGATCAGCGTCTGTTCTGCTGCTTCTGTCTTCGACCGAGACAGGAGCAATAGATCGTCGATGTAATAGATTACCCTCAGCCCCTGCGACCGCAGCGGGTTTAGGGCTGCCTCGATGACCTTCGTGAAAGTTCTCGGGGCGAGCGCGTACCCGAAGGGGAGGCGCTTGAACTCGTAACAGGTTCCCTGAAAGGCGAACCTGAGGAATTTCCGGTGTTTCTTCACGATCGGTACATGGAAGTAAGCGTCTCGGAGATCGATTGTTACGAACCAGTCCCCTGACGTCACACACTCGAGCACACGTTTTATCGTCAACATATGAAATGGACGTTTGACAACGTATCTGTTGAACGCCGACAAATCCAGAATCGGTCTGAGACCTCCCGACTTCTTGGGGACCAGGAAATATTTTGAATAAAACCCGGTGCGCTCCTCGCCCAAGGGGACCCGGGAAATGACGTTCTTGGTCAGTAGTTCCTGTAGTTCCAACTGCAGCGACACGCCCTGAGCCGGGGACGTGAGTTTCGTCTCCACGACCCCATTGAAACTGGGCGGTATCCCTGCAAACTGCAGAGTGTAGCCGTTCAAAATCAGGCCCCGTAACCAGCTGTTTAACGAGCAGGTCTGGAGCCAAGCTGCACTGTGGTTCGACAGCGGGGCAGCCATAACGTTCCTTCGCCTGAGACGAGATAGACTGGTCTCTACCGCCGCCATGCGGACAGAGTCCGCATTGGCCCAAGGGAGACCCGGCTGGAAAGGGACGCTTGCCGAATGAATCAGTAACTGTGACTGAAGCATGCTCGGGTGGCGAGAAAGACGACAAAGTCCTGGCTGGGACAGAAGAGTCCAGACCAGGCTCATGAAAATTAGCCTTTTTAGAGAAAGCAGAAGTGTGCCCGACTCGTTCGTGCTGTTCAGAGCTCTGAGCCTGGAAGCAGTCACGTGAGCGCGCTCCCCCAGTTGAGTGGGGAGGCGGCGGGGGGCTCACAGGCGGGTCACGTAGCGCACGTACAGACCGGCTCTGTGATACATCTTGTGAGAAAACAATCGATTGATTTTTGTCACCTGAGTTCGGAGATGCGTTCACGAGCCTCGGAGAAGAGGCAACCATCGTGTTTGAACAAAGAACACTGTTTTCAAAAACAGAAACTTTATTTGCTTGAAACAAAACACTGTGAAAAACATCTCCCGCACACCGTCACTTCTTCCACTGGTCTTTCTTTCCACTCTGGTGCTGGCCGGCCCATGGGGGTTGGTAGCCGCCCCTTCCCCTGCCTTTCCCGGGTTTCTGGGAGTATGGGGACGGGTAAAACTTTGACGTGCCTGGAGGCTGCGGCGTGGCGAAAGTTTGATAGGGCGCAGAGAACCTCTGCTGGTTGCGGTATTGCTTGTTCTGCTCGCGCGGGCGCGCCGGCCCGGGTGTTGCAGCACGAGGGTCCACTCTAGGCGAAGCTGAGTGTTTACGGACCTGTTCCAGGGCGTCGGAGGAGGACTGCAGCTGCTCGAACACGGTCTTGTAG
>JBBPBX010033507.1:0-33210 GCA_038048925.1 Garcialebias charrua
GTGGGGATTATGGTTCTGCAACCAGGGAAACCCTAAAATCATTTGAGTGTTGGGTGAATCAAACACAAAGAAACTAACAGATTCATGGTGATTACCAGATGTGATTCAGTTTCCCATCTGTCATTTCTATCAAAGGTCCTAGAAAAGATTGTTTTTATTCAACTTCAATCTTTTCTAGAACTCAACAACCTGTTTGAAAAATTTCAGTCAGGTTTTCGAGCTCGTCACAGTACTGAATCTGCACTGCTCAAAGTACAGAATGACATTCTTCTGTCCCTGGATGCAAAAAACCCTGCTCTGCTGGTGATGTTAGACCTCTCAGCAGCTTTTGACACCGTCGACCATCAGGTACTAATCAACCGCTTGTCTCAGCAGGTTGGCCTCCAGGGAGCTGTGCTTGAGTGGTTCAAATCTTACCTGTCTGGGAGAACTTTTTCTGTCATGATAGGCGATCTGTCCTCCTCTTCATCAACCCCTCTGACCTCTGGCGTACCACAGGGATCTATTCTAGGGCCAGTCCTCTTCTCTCTTTACATGCTGCCATTAGGATCAATCATTGCACGTCATAACCTGTCTTTTCACATGTATGCAGACGATTTACAAATCTATCTGCCAGTCACTCCCAACCCCTCACCCAGTTCAAACACTCTTGTCAACTGCTTAAATGACATTAAGCACTGGCTCTCTCAAAACTTCCTCCACCTAAACACAGATAAAACTGAATGCATTTTATTTGGTGCACCTGGTGACACCAGCAACATCCTTCCCAGTCCCAGTGTTGGTTTTCCCCTCCCCCACTTCAACCCGGTGGTCAGAAATCTTGGAGTGCAGCTTGACTCCAACTTAAAGTTTGATAAACAGATCAGTTCTGTTGTCAAGACCAGCTTTTTCCAGCTCCGTCTGCTCTCCAAAGTCAAGTCATTTCTCAGCCGTGGTGATCTGGAGAAGGCCATCCATGCCTTTGTGACCTCCAGACTTGATTATTGTAATGCTTTGTATGTTGGTATTAATCAATCCTCCATCTCCCGTTTACAGCTTGTACAGAACTCTGCCGCGCGCTTTTTGACCAACACACGAAAATATGAACACATCACTCCTGTCCTGTCCTCTCTACACTGGCTCCCGGTTCAGTTCAGGATACAGTTCAAGCTGCTCCTGTTTGTTTTCAAAGCTCTGAATGGACTTGCTCCTCTGTACATCTCAGAACTTTTGAAAGCCCATCAGCCCGGCAGAGATTTACGATCTGCCAGTCAACACCTGCTGGAGGTGCCTCGCTCAAGGTACAAACAATGGGGAGACCGGTCATTTTCTGTTGCCGGCCCAAAAGCCTGGAACAGCCTCCCCCTTGAGCTGCGTGCCACCTCTGATCTGACTCTGTTCAAAACCAGACTGAAGACCCACTTGTTCAAAAAAGCTTTCAGTGTGTAACTTTTATTACTTTTGGTATTTTAATATGTAGCATTTTTTATTTCCATTGCCTTTTTATTTCCACTTGTTCAAATAAGCTTCCAGTGTGTAACTTTTATTACTTTTGGTATTTTAATATGTAACATTTTTTATTTCCATTGCCTTTTTATTTCCACTTGTTCAAAAAAGCTTTCAGTGTGTAACTTTTATTACTTGTGTTATTTTAGTGTTATTTTAGTATGTAGCATTTTTTATTTCCATTGCCTTCTTTTATTGCTGTTGTTTCTTATTCTATTTTCATTGATTTATTGTTCCAGTTTATTCATCTTTTTATCCTGTTAAGCACCTTGGTCAATGCAAGGCATTGTAGGAAGGTGCTATACAAATAAAGTTTATTATTATTATTATTATTATTATTAAATGCAAGTCTTTAGTCTTATAGCAAATCTGTGCCAAAGTCTCCCCAGTTACTCCAGTAACAGAAACTGGGTCAATGTCCAGAAAGGGAAGAGCAAATTCCTTAACTAAATCATGACTGATTAAATTTTGTTCAGCACCAGAGTCAATCAATGCTGACACAGGAAAACGATTTTGTTCGAACTGAATGACAGTGGGTAAAGTTAATCTACGCATGGAAGTGACAGATGAAGTGCCCACCAATAACTTCCGTTCTATTGGCGGGCGTTTACGTTTCCCAAAAGTGGGCATGAAGCAACATAATGTCCCTCCTTTCCACAATACATGCATAAGTTGGAATTCATACGTCTCATTCTTTCACTTTCTGTCAATTTAGTCCTACCAATCTGCATGGGTTCAGGTTCAGGTAATGCTAACTGAGTTCCAGTAGATGGCGGTAGCGAGCTTCGGAACTTGGCACCAAATTTATATTCCCCACCTGATGACGTGGAGAAACCGGAAGTGTTGGGTCTCTGGTAGTTGTAGTCCCGTTCTCGGCGACGTTCCCGGAAGCGTTCGTCAATGGAGATCGCCAAATTTATTAGTGCGTCGAAACTAGGAGGTTCATCTCTTGCTGCAATCTGGTCCTTAACATAATCCGAGAGAGAGTTCAGAAATGTACCTTGAAGCGCCCTGTCGTTCCACTCCGTTTGAGCCGCGAGAATGCGGAAGTCCAGAGCGTGTTCGGAGACGGGTCGTCTGCCCTGATGTAATCCCAACAAACGCTTCTCTGCGTTGGGTTGTTGCAACGGCCGGTCGAAAATCCTGCGGAACTCGTTCAGAAACTGGTCGAACGACACAAAGTCCAAATCATGGTTGTGGAGGTAAGAAGATGCCCACTGGAGGGCTTTACCTGAAAGCTGACTGTTCAGATAAGTTATTTTAGCGATGTCCGTGGAATAAAGTTGAGGAGCTCCTTTGAAGGCGAGTTTGCACTGTAGGAGGAAGCCTTCACATAACGCTGGGTCTCCTGAGAAGAGTTCAGATGGTTTAACCAGTAACTGTTGAGGAGAATGAGAGTTATTGCTTGAACTGGTGCTGGGCGAGTTTGAGTCTGAGGTGGCAGCAGGAGCTGTGGGAGGAAAAATAGCAAGTTTCTTCTGTATTGTGTTAACCATACCTCCGAGTACTAGCATGTCAGTTTGGGTCTTATGTTGTTGACTTAATATTTGTTTTAGCATCCCCTCTACTGAAGTCTGGCTTGTGGCCTGCGAGGAGGAAGCTTGTGCGTTCATGGTCTCGTTCTGGGTTTAGTTTAGGCTGAAGCATTAACTGTTATGATCTCAAAAGATAACCCAGTTGGTAACGAGACCCAGAACGACACAACAAAAAGGTGCAAAAGTAACAGTGTTTATTATTTACAGTGGGGAATATCTATTTACAAATGTACAAGGGTCCTCTGGATTTCCTGGAAGATGAAAAGAGGACAGTCAGATGGGTTTGATCAGAAAGTTCTTCCAGGGTAATTGCTTTTGTTTGTTTATTGTTTCCTTACGGATGAAAAGAGGAGGATGTTCCAGAGTGTCCTAAAGTCCTTGAGATGGAGTCCCAGAGGGCGAGTGAGGCAGGCAAGTGGCTGGAGGGCAAAGCACAACGAGCAGAGAGCTGGAACCAGGAGAATCCGAGGGCTGAGAACAAAACAAGCACAGGGTAAGTTTCTCTCAAATGTATTCACAAACTGGCTAGAAGCATAAATACCATGTGTGGCATAAAATGCTTCAGCGAAGAGCAGAACTCGACTGCAGCCTTAAGTAGAGGTGGAACTCGTCAGGTGGATGACCGTCAGCTGTGGATGATTGGCGGCCATCTTGGGCTGCAGCAGGTGCCACTCTTACAGGCCTATTATCGGTTCAAATGTTATTGGACTTATAGTGGATACTGAGCTACAACAAAACAAAGATATTAATGAACAGCAATTAATCAGAGTTATCCAAGCAGCTTTTTCTGACCTTGAAATGGATGATGCTGAAGTGGTTGTGGCTAGAGTTGTTGCTGAAAAACGATTCATGGAGTATAGTGTCAAAACTACCAGAGGACAAGTGCATGTCCCAAAACACACATCAGTAACAGTAGAGTGCCGTGTTTCAACACCCCCTTTACAGGAGGAGACAACTCTGATCTTTGAACCTACTATAAATCCACAGTGGCCAGAGGGCCTAGAGTTGACTGACACTCTGATGAAACTGGGGAAAGGTGCAAAACCATTCCTAGTTGTGGATGTACAAAACCCAACAGATCATGACATAGTACTCCTTGGGAGTACTATTATTGGAACAGCACAGACAGTTCAAGCAGTTTACCCAGCAACCATCTTTAAATGGTCTTGCTCCACACCCCCAGTAACAGTAACCAATGTGGAGGTAAGAAAGGAACAACCCCCTGATTGTGATTGGGATCCCCCAGTTGACCTGGATCATCTTAGTCCCCCTGAAAAAGAAGTGGTTAAACAGATGCTAAACGAGGAATCAGGCTCCTTTTCCTGTTCCGATGATGATATTGGCTATATTGAGAACCTGCGATTGTCCATCTCATTAAAAGACACTGAACCTGTGGCTAAAACATATCTCTCTGTTCCAAAACCATTGTATCAAGAAATGAAGAGCTATCTGCATGATCTTATCACACAAGGTTGGGTGCGCAAATCTAATTCCCCCTATGCCTCCCCAGTTGTGTGTGTTCGGAAAAAAGATGGAAGCTTACGCCTTTGTATAGATTACCGTGAGTTAAACCGCAAGACTGTACCAGATCGCCAGCCCATTCCCAGGGTTCAGGACATAATGGATGGCTTGGGAGGCAACTCATGGTTTTCACTGTTGGATCAAGGTAAAGCTTACCATCAGGGGGTCATGGCAGAACAGAGTCAGCCACTTACTGCTTTTGTAACCCCCTGGGGTTTATATGAATGGATTTGAATACCATTTGGTTTAATGAATGCATCTGCTGCCTTCCAACGGTGCATAATAATAATAATAATAATGAATTCAATTTATAACACACTTTTCATTAGTGAAAATCTCAAAGTGCTACACAAATTGAATGCTACACACATTCATACACCGGTAGCGGCAGACTACCATGCAAGGTGCTTTCCAGTCCTACCGGGAGCAACTCGGGGTTAAGTGTCTTGCCCAAGGACACAACAACACATGGTGTGGGGAACCGGGATTTGAACCGCCAACCTTCCGATTGGGGGACGACTGCCATTACCACTATGCCACGGCCGGTGCATGGAAGAATGCCTGCAGGGGCTTAGGGATGAAATTTGTATTCCATACCTTGATGACATCCTTGTCTTCAGTAAGTCATTTGAAAACCATGTTGAACATGTCAGGACTGTGCCAAGACGATTGAGAGCACATGGCATAAAGTTGAAGCCAGCTAAGTGTGGAATGTTTCGACGAGAAGTTCGCTATCTCGGGCGGCTCATTTCATCAGAGGGCAGCAAAATTGACCCTGTGGATACTATTGCTGTTAGAGCTCTAAAAGATAAGCGACCAGCCACCGTGGGAGAACTAAGAGCCATTATGGGCCTTTTGAGTTATTATCGTCAATATATCCAAAGTTTTTCTCAAATTGCTGCTCCTCTTTATGACCTCATGAAAGCTCCTGCAGATTCAAAACAAAGAGACAAACATGTTGCGAGAAAGAGACAGAATAAACGAAAACAAACTGGGGCCCCCTCCAACCTTCCCATTGTGTGGACAGAAAAACATCAGCGTGTGCTGGAGGAACTGTTAGACCACTTGGTAGAGCCACCAATTCTTGCCTTTCCTGATTTTAGTAAGCCGTTTGTCCTATACACGGATGCTTCCAACCTGGGCCTGGGGGCAGTTTTGTATCAGGAACAGGAAGGAAAAATGCGTGTAATAGCATACGCCTCCCGAACTCTCACTGAACCTGAAAAGAACTACCACCTACATTCTGGAAAATTAGAGTTCCTTGCTCTAAAATGGGCTGTTTGTGAAAAATTTAGGGACTATCTGATTGGTTCGTCATGCACTGTATATACGGACAATAACCCGCTCACTTATGTCTTGTCCTCAGCAAAACTAAATGCGACTGGGTGTCGGTGGGTTGCTGAATTGGCAGACTTTCACCTCACCATCCGATACAGACCAGGAAAAGAAAACATTGATGCCGACTGTCTCTCAAAGCTACCAGTGGATATTGACACCATGATTCATTCAACCTTTATTTATACAGGCTTGCCTCGTTGAGTCACGGGGACTCATTTACAAGAGGGACCTGTCTCACTCACACCAAACAACCATCCACTCTCACACTCACACCTAGGGTCAATTTAGAGTCACCAATCAGCCTAACAAGCATGTTTTTTGGTCTGTGGGAGGAAACCGGAGTACCCGGAGGAAACCCACGCATGCACGGGGAGAACATGCAAACTCCACCCAGAAAGGCCCCGGACCGGGATTTGAACCGGCAACCTTCTCGCTGAGAGGCAGCAGCTCTACCAGTTGTGCCACCGTGCTGCCCAAAAATGATGAAACATTGCACTGAACAAATGTCATCAAATTCAGTACAAGCAGTAGTACAGTCAGTTGAGGACCCAGATTCCCATGCAGGGTGGTCCATGGCACTGTCTGCTCAGTGTAAAGAAATCAGCAGTTCAGAGTGTACCCCTCTCTCACTGAAGGAGATTTGTCAAGCCCAGAGGGAAGATAAAAATATTGGGCCAGTGATTGGATGTCATCAATTAAATAAGAAACCTGACAGTAAACAACTGAAATCATTCAGTACCCAAAGTAAAAGGCTACTCTGTGAATGGGAAAAACTCACTTTGGATGATGATGGCATCCTGCGCCGAAAGACAACCAAACGGACACAACTTGTTTTGCCTGAAAAGTACAAAGCAACAGTTATGAAGGAGCTGCATAATGACATGGGGCATCAAGGAGTTGACCGGACTATCTCACTAGTAAGAGAACGATTTTTTTGGCCCTACATGCAGCATGACATTGAGCACTATGTGGCTCAAGGTTGCTCATGTTTGAAACAAAAGAAACCGAGCCGAGAGACCAGGGCACCACTAACCAATATTGTTACAACCCAGCCTTTTGAGTTAGTGTCACTTGATTTTTTGCATGTTGACAAGTCTTCAGGCGGATATGAATATATATTGGTTGTGATTGACCATTTCTCAAGATTTGCCCAAGCTTATGCCACCACATCTAAGTCAGCAAAAACTGTTGCAGATAAACTCTTTAATGACTATGCATTAAGATTTGGATTCCCTTTACGTATTCACCACGATCAAGGTGGTGAATCGTACACTCATACAGATACTGAGGACGCTTACAGAAAAAGAGAAGTCCAGCTGGAAAGACTCACTGAATAGGTTGGTTTTTGCATATAACTGCACAAGATGTGAGGTCACTGGCTTTTCTCCCTTTTATCTCCTTTTTGGAAGGACCCCAAGACTGCCCGTTGATGTACTTTTCCGCTTGACGCCAGAAACGGGCACGCCTGACCACAGGGAGTACATGCGAAAATGGAGAGAAGGGATGCAACAAGCTTATGAGATAACAAGGAACAATGCAAGGAAATCAGCTGAAAGAGGCAAAAGAAATTATGATCGTAAACCAAAGAGCTCAGAGTTGGAACCTGGAGACCGTGTCTTGGTCAGAAACTTGACCCCAAGAGGTGGGACCGGCAAGCTCCGCAGCCATTGGGAGGACACCATCCACAAGGTTGTGCGTCGAGTAAATAAGGATGCTCCAGTCTATGAGGTGGAACCGGAACAAGGAAAGAGGAGAGATAGCAGGATACTACACCGCAACCTTTTACTCCCCTGTGACCACCTCCCTTTGGAGGTTCCTCTAAAAGTTCCCAGATTGCAGAGGAAAGCTTCAAGACAGACAAGTGACAGTGAACTTAACAGTCAGCAAAAGGACGACAGTGATGAGGACTCAGAGGATGAATGGTTTTACTACCCATGCCCTGGCCCATATCTACATATATATTCCCCTGCTGAGGAGGAGCACACTGGTCTGTCGGCAGGCCCTGAAATCGAAGCATCACATGACTGGCCAGATGAGAGACAAGTGAGAGTGTCACAATCGGAAGAGGAACAGGTGCTAACTGACGTGCTACTAAGAGATGAAGCGCCTGAGCAACTGAAAAATTGTGAAAATAGTCCTGTACTGCCACCCATGTTATCTCCCTCATGTGAGAATCACAGCAGTAACGAGCAAGTACAAGACAGACCTCAGAGAGAACGACGACCACCAAAGCGATTCACTTATGATGAACTTGGTTGTCCATCTTGTTGCAATGTGGGACTTCCAGCCATATCCACATATGGGTGTGACCCCATGCAATATTATGGACCCCTTCAATCAAGGTCCATGTGGCCAAACCCCGTCCAGATCTCCACCCACCCCGTGTTCTTGTATGGATAACCACAGAATTTTATTGGACTCATGGACTGTTTTCCAAAGGGAATATACCCATGGACCCATACTTTGGATGTCGAGGACGACATTTTTGTTGAAGGGGAGTGTGTAGTGGTTATAAAATTGTTAAAAAAACAACAAAAAAACATTAAGTAAAATACTATTGTTTTGTATTATTTTGTATTTGTATGTAGTTCATGGTATTATTTGGGAAATGTAAAGGGATCAAACACACCATAATCCATTCTTCAGTTGAAGAGAAATTCATGGGAATAAGATGCATTGTGATTGCTGCTCTAAATATCTGTGACCAATTTTTCTGGTCTTGCAGTTCAAAGGTCACAGAATGATGCAGTAGCAGAATACATCTTAAATATATTTTCTTTAATGTTACTTTTCTGAATATGATTGTTTATAGACTTTAGAGAGTGATACAATTTCAAAGTTTATGTCTTGAGAGTTTTACTTCCTGATCGTGTTTCGATTAGTTATGTCTAAACCAACACAGGTGAAATGTGTTGCTCCTGCTCGCCCATTAACCACACTGGACGTGACAGAAGTGACACTGTGTCTGTTTGTTTCACATTTCCCCTTTTCAGGTAAAAATTCTGACTGTTACCAGTTTTATAACTAGATTTATGGTCACTGAGTTTAGAAAACATGTAGAAAATGGCTGCAGTAGGCCTCTTCTGAAAAAAATCTAATTTGGATCCCGACATTTTTTCTAATTACCGCCCAATTTCACACCTCCCTTTTCTGTCTAAAGTGCTGGAAAAAGCTGTTGCTGCTCAGCTGCAGGATCACCTACAACAACACTCCCTGTATGAGAAGTTCCAGTCTGGATTCAGGGCAGCTCACAGTACAGAGACTGCATTGCTGAGGGTTACCAATGATGTCCTCTTGGCTGCTGACACTGGCTCTCCCTCCATCCTTGTCCTCCTTGACCTCACTGCAGCCTTCGACACTGTGGACCATAGTATCCTCCTCCACCGTCTTCATGTGGAGGTCGGTCTCTGCGACACAGTCCTGGACTGGTTCAAATCTTTCCTCTCCAATAGGCTGGAATGTGTTAGTCTTGGCAACGCCACGTCCCAGACAGTCTGTGTCTCCTGTGGTGTCCCTCAGGGGTCGGTTCTGGGGCCCCTGCTGTTTTCCCTTTACATGCTGCCTTTAGGTCAAATTATTAATCAGTTCAACATTTCTTTTCACTGTTATGCCGACGATACACAGCTTTACATCAGGACTGGAGCATCCTCATCTTCCACCTTGTCATCTCCATCTTCACTCACTGCCCTCTCTGCCTGCCTGGAGGCAATTAGGGCATGGATGAATCAGAACTTTCTTCAATTAAACTGCTCCAAGACTGAGGCCATACTGATTGGCACCCCTCACCAGGTACAAACATCTCCTATAACAACACTTTCCTTTTCTGGACAAGACATCCCCCTCTCCACCTCTGTTACTAATCTTGGAATAAAAATGGACTCCAATCTTACATTTGAAAATCACATTAAGCTTCTGTTTAAAACTTGCTTCTTCCATCTTCGAAACATCTCCAGACTTCGCCCATCCCTAACTTTTTCCGATGCTGAGAAGCTCGTCCATGCTTTTGTCTCCTCCAGGCTCGACTACTGCAACTCCCTGTTTATTGGAATCCCTGGCAAAAACCTTCAGAAACTTCAATATATTCAAAACAGTGCAGCAAGGATCTTGTTGAGAGTTCGTAAATTTGAACATATTACGCCCATTCTCCATAACCTTCATTGGCTTCCTGTCACCTACAGAATTCAGTACAAAACTGCTCTCATTACACATCAATGCTTACATGGAGCTTCACCAGATTATCTGAAGGATATTCTTATTCCATACTCATCCACCCGGTCGCTGCGGTCACAGAACAGTAATCTCCTTCACATTCCGAGAACCAAATTAAGGACCATGGGAGACCGGGCTTTCAGTGTGGCTGCCCCCCGCCTGTGGAACTCTCTTCCTGACTGTCTGAGAGCCCCACAGTCTGTGGTTGACTTTAAGAGCGGCTTGAAGACCTTTCTTTTCAACCGAGCATACTCTACCTCCTCATGATTCTACTTTTGATCTTAGTTGATACTGTTATTGATTTTACTTGTTTTACTTGTTTTATTGACATTTAATTCTGTTGCACTTTGTAGCACTTTGAGATTTTCATTAATGAAAAGTGCGTTATAAATTGAATTCATTATTATTATTATTATTATTATTATTATTACAAGTCACTGCTGGTTGACCACGTACACCGGACAACGGGCAGGAGAGGTTCGGATGGTGGATCAAGAGTTATTGTGGCGACCGGCCAGGCTTGCAAGATATGGTTTTTCCTCTTGGTACTTTATTTATGTAACCAAGCGCTTGGGAATTGAGAAAATACTCTCCTTGCTCTCTAAAATGTGAATTTGGATTACCGGTAATAATCCATTTGTGTTTTCACAATAAATATGTAGGTAAAGCTTTGTCCCAAGTTGAGATTGACAAAACAAGCATAGTTAAAGAAATGGGACATTGTTTCTCAAGACAGCTCAAAAGTAGAATGTGAGAAAGACTGACAATTTATCAATCAGACAGTAACACAAATGGGACTTCTCACATTTTTATTTAAACATGTACAAAATAGATGTTTGCATTCGGTGTTTTGAAACAGAGTTTCAGATAAGTTAAAAGACAAATAAACCTCCACAACAGCATGAAAAGGGGCAACAACATCACGTTTGGTTTTAACAAAGATTTGCCAGAACTTATTCAGCAAATCACAGTTTCTTCTTCTATTCATCGAGGGATACACATCTTTTGTGTTAAAAATCTGACAGACGTCAAGTAGAGACAGACGCAGGATTAGTCACGTTTCAAAGATTCATCAGAGAACAAGCTGGCTGGTTTAACAAGTTGCAAGCATATTTTATAAATATATTTATATTCCAGTCTTAGTACAGTACATCACCAGTAAAGAAGGTTTGATTTGATTTCCACAGCCTCAGAGCTGTAGTTTGGTAACATCACCAGATTCATTCATCAGTTGCCTCTCTGAGAACAGCTCCCTCCTCTGGCATCTGCTCATTTAAAACTCAAGACTTTTGCCTCATTACAGTTCAGGCTCCTCTCTTTTTCACCTCCATCAGTCTCTTTTCAAATTGCCTGAATAAAGGTGGGTAATAATAACCTTTGTAGGATTTTCGTCAGAGGCCATTAAACCTCACATGCCGTTTCTACGGCAACTGGAAGACACAAAGCTAGTTTTCTCAGGTAATAAAGCACAAAAATCAACACACTCAAGTTAAAGGCAGGCAAAATTGTTCATCTGCATAAACATGAATGCTTTTCTTCTTTTTTCCAGTTGATTTAATTTTTTTTTTAATCTGTGAAATTTGTCATGCAATGAAATGTTTTATTAAGCTCACAGTTTGTAAGAAAAATGGCAGGAACAAGGTCGATTTTAAAATTCAAATGTTCATATTTTAGAATAATCTACATGTTTTTTTTTTTTGTTTGTTTACATTGAATGAACAGTCTAAAGGCTAGAAACCAGCACCTCATCCTCCATCCTCCACACATCCTCCCTCGTTACAGCGGGTGAAAGTGTGACATGCTATGTCTAGGTGCTAATGAGAGCTAAGGCTCCATCACAGGGACAAAGAGTGAATGAGGAAGAAGGAAGGTGTTGTATAAAAAGAAGAAAAATGGTTAGAGGGCCAAGGATTGATACATTTAAAACAAGAGTATTGCGAATGGCACATTACGCACCTGACAACAAACTATTGCACAGCAATACAGCAACCCATAGCAATGGCCCGAACAAACAAGTACCTTATATAACATACAATATCTTGATTTGAGACCTTCTCCTTGAAGTTGGGGTGATGAAAAATTCTGTGATTCTCTGTCTAGAAATGATGCATATGTGTATGAAGTTTCATTAAATTGTCTTGATGGGATCAGAGGTTATGGGCGGAACAAGAGAACGTTTACAGAAGTACCGGGAACATATGGATGCATTGACAGAAACTATACAGTACCATAAAACGTCTACTTTGAGGTGCGTATAAAAAGATGTCAGGATTCCAGTCTTTGTTCTCCTCCAGTGGGTTTGGATATTGTCAGTCCATTCAATAGGCGTTATCAGCTGTTATCATCCCCATACTGTATAGCGGCAAAACTGTTCAATCTACCTCCTGGCATGTTTAAACGAACGTTATCAGCGTTGATATCGCTGTGAGTAGGCAGCGTGTTTCTGTGAACCCGAAAGTGTTGTGTTTTTGTTTTTTTCTGCTAATGTAACTGTTTTCCTAAACCTAACCTTAACCCTGACCCAGAGGCCCAACCCTAAACCTAACCCCCTCACCCTTGTGCCTAAACCTAACCAAGACCCTAAACCTAACCCAAGACGCTTTACTCTAAATCTAACCACGTAGCTAAAGACGGAGCCTGCTGTCATCGCTTGTAACCATGACAATGTACCTTTAAACCTCCTAGAAGATACAAGAGGGGCATTCTGACCGCTACATATGAGGATGATAATAACTGATAACGGCCATTTAATGGTTGATAACATCTGAAGCGGGTTTCTCCTCTAACCTCCTCAGTTTCAGTGTGAGATAGAAAGGCCGGTGATGTTTTACCGGATGCACTTGACACACCTGCGGCTTGTGACTCCTCAGCATTCTCAAGGCTGAACTGAATCACAATTATTTGTTGGAGCATTACCTGCCATGCAGCAAACTAACTTTACAACCTTCTGTACAATTTCTAGTACAAAGCCTCTACTGCTGATGTTTTTTACTTACCTGTGTTCCTTCAGAGATTTCTCCATGTGCTCCTGGAATTCCCTTCTGTGATCACCCATTCCTCTGTAAAGAAGTCAAAGATGTCAGCTCAGCCTTCAACCTACTATCACCTGCCTGCCCACTCTCTCTTGTCTCTCCCACAAGACTGCAAGTCACCTGTCCGAACATGAGAACTCTCAAACGCTGGTCTTCTTTCCAGATACCTGGAAAGTACACTAACCCTGGCTACAGTTTGTTCCCTCCCCAGTGGTGGGATGTAACTAAGTACAAGTACTTCGTTACTATTTAAGTACACTTTTTATGCATCTGTACTTTACTTAAGTAGAGTTAAACACAGGTACTTTTAACTTTTACTCCACTACATTTTGCATTAAGTGTCTGTACGTACGTGCTACATAATACATTCAGCAAGTACTTTTACTTTTAATACTTTAAGTATTTTTAAAAGCAAGCACTTATTTACTTTTACTCCAGTAAGACGTTAATGTGGTACTTCTACTTTTACTAGAGTACAGTTTGTCTGTTTATTTGTACTTTTACTTAAGTACAGTGTTTGAGTGCTTTCTCCACTGCCTAATCCTACATTAACTTCAAACAAGTCCAGATAACAGTAATTCAAACTATGTCAGGAACCAGAAAATTTGCCTGAAATAAATGAGAAATGTGAAGAAAAGAAAAGAAAATCTACTGCGAAATGTTTTATAACTTAAAGTTTAGTGATGCAGCTATTATATCACAACAAAAAAGGTTTACAATTCAAATCGGAGCTGAGGTCTTTTGTGGGAAGTTTGCATGTTTGGCGTGCACTGGAGACTCCAGTTTTGGCTAGTCAACAAGCAGATATAAGCAAAGGGTACTTTTGCAATTAGTAAAAATAAAAATAAAAATAAGAAGATAAAATTTTCATAGTAGTGTAATATTTTATAAACTTTATACCATTATCAGTTTGTCATTGCACAATTGTTGCACAATCTGAAGTGGAAGTGGTCCCCAGCTACAAGTACTTAGGTGTACACCTGAATGTCAACTGCAGCTGGAGCAACAACACCACCAGCCTGATCAAGAAAGTTTATCAGAGACTCTACTTAGTGAGAAGAGCTGGTCTGTGAAGCTCAGTCCTCACCTCCTTCTACAGGTGTGCAGTGGAGAGCATCCTGTGCTCCAGCATCAACGTGTGGCATGGAGGCTGCACAGCTGCAGAAAGAAAAGCTCTGCAGTGAGTGGTGAAGGCTGCACAGAAGATGTTGGAGTCAAGCTGGGTTTATACTAGCGTCTCATGTCTTTTACCCCCCGTTGAGTGAACCCAGCGCTGACGTGTGTCACCGACCGCATTGAGTGTTTATACCTCTTTAAGACGTGGGGATAATCCCTCCCTCTTCCCTCCCACTGCATACGTCACGCGCACTCACACTGCATACGTCACACGCACGTTGGCTGTTGCCGGAAAGAGGAAGTAATTTCAACAGTTCACTACGAAGAAAATGTATTCGCAGGCGGCAAAAGAGATGCTTCTCAGGTTGGATGACGAGTCGGAGGACGAGGATGAAGAAAATGACCTTATATTAATGTTATTGACCGCGAACATGGAAATACGACGCGAACGGCGTTGGCACGTTCGCCCGCTGAACAGGACCAGATCTACACAAGGCGAGTTTAGCTTGTTGGTTCAGCAGATGCGGGAGATGGATGACGAGACACACTTTTCATATTTTCGAATGTCCGCTGCTCGTTTTGATGAACTTGCCCACCGGATCTCCCCTCACCTGCAGCACGCACCGACGCACAGCGCACCGGTCTCTGCCCCGGAGAGACTGGCTGTGCGGGTCCTGGCTTCTGGGTGCTCATTCACTGCCATCGCTGCCAGTTATAAGCTGGGGAAGGCTACTGTATGCTCTGTACGCCCATATGGAGGTAAGATGCAATATAATTAATGTCAGTACTGATGTTATATTTGCACTTTATTTTGTAATTTTATGAAACATATTACTGTAAGAACTACCGGTATCTAAAACAGTGGCGGGGTCACGTGCTGCGGGGTCACGTGCTGCGGTGTCACGTGCTGCGGTGTCATAGACCATATATGGACATCCAAACAAAAAACGCCCACAAACTTTGAACCAATCACACGCTGCGAGCCGCATCGTCGGCTTCGAGAGTTCTGTTTGGGGGCTATGTACACGACGCCTATGCACCGGGGGATCACAGCGGGTGTGCGGCCAAAAGTTGCGCAATGTTTGCTCACTCAACGGGGGGTAAAAGACGTCCGACGGGCCGTCGTCCCAAGTATAACAAGGCCAGTCTCCCCACCATCACAGACATCTACACCTCCAGATGCAGGAAGAGGGCCACCTGCATCATGAAAGACCCCACTCACCCAGCACACACACTTTTTGACCCACTCCTCTCAGGCAGGAGGTTGAGGAGCATCAAATGTAGAACCACTAGACTGAGGAACAGCTTCTACCCTGAGGCTGTAAGACTCATGAATCACTAACCAGAAAAATAACTGTAATGCCACTTTAATTGACAATATGTCACTTTATATGTGCTGCTGATCTCTTGCCTTAAGGCTGTATTCATATCCATTTGCTCACAACAGACTCGTGTTCAGGCTGCTGTTTAATACACCATATTATATTACATTATTATTATTTAACATATATCTTAGATCCTTATTTACTGTTTCTTTTTTTTAAAGACTTTATATTTTTGGGTGTGACTAGGCCCCTGAGTACACAATTTCATTCCACCTCATGTACCACATGTGATGCGAATGACAATAAAGAACCTTGATATTATGATTCTGGGGTCTTGGCTTCCTCTGTCTCCCATTTCCAGTACTGCAGGTGCTATTGGTGGGTGGTGCCTTTGCTCTCCGCTGTCCCGGCAGCTGATTAAACCACTATTTTAGTCTGAGTAAAACTTTCACTCTGACTTCATTGGATCATTTATTAGCTGACAACACTAACTTTTGTTGAGAACCTTTTGCTTCTAAGATATTGAGATTTTATTACTTACCTGTTGTCTACAGCATCCTTGTTTGCTTGTTGACTTTTGTGTGGGGAAACAGGGTTTGAGCCTTGGTGAAAAAACTGGGAAATGTTCTTGTTACTGTATTCTACTAGCCTGGTTAAAACCAGACCCTGTCCTTCACTTCGCTTCAGACAAGGGTCTGGACTTTCTCCATTTAAAAACGATTCTTGCTGGAGGCGTGGCCTCTGCTGATGGCTGCTCCCCCGTGGTCTTCTGAACTTGACTTCAGCTCCGCCTCCTGCTGAATTTTCTCTCGCTCCGTTGTATATTCTGTGTTTATATGATAATAAAACGTCCTAATAAAATAAAATAAAACCATGGAGCGCTGGTCCAACACACCAGAAGACCAGGAAATCTGATGGGACTCGGGCAGCAACTTAAAACCTGACTTTAATTCTCTCGTGACAACCTGAGGCATTTCCTTGTTCAGCGGAGGGAGAGGAGGAGGGAGGAGGGAGCGAACACTTGACTTTTGGGAAAAAAACAAAAGAAAACTCCAGATAAGGGATTAAGAAGGGGAAATTAATAAATTTGTGTCACATATAAAACAGTCCTGCATCGCTTTGAATGAGAACATGCGGCTGCGAGCTGGCTGCGCGCTGGGACAGGTGGGGGCATTTCCTTATCAGCGGAGGGAGAGGAGGAGGAGGAGGAGGAGGGAGGAGGGAGCGAACACTTGACTTTTGGCCAAAAAAAATGAAAGAAAACTCAAGATAAGGGATTAAGAAGGGGAAATTAATACATTTGTGTCATTTAAAGTCCTCCATCACTGAGTCTGTCTGTTAGTTTCAACATCAGGTGGACCAGCAGGTTCATGCTGCAGGGCAAGACAGGTCATGCTGCTGCAATACTGTACTTTGAAATAAATGCTGATAATTGTTTTATTTTTATTAATTACTGTAATTGCATTTGTAATGATAGTGTGCACTTACTGTTTTTAGTTTGGAGCAAGCCTGGATAGATTGTTGTACTCAGTGCAGCTCCTAAAGATTAAAGTCCTCTAAATAGCTTCATTTCATTTTCAGAGTTTCTATCGGCCAAATTGTGACATCAGATGTTTAGAAGATTCTTCCCAATGGACAAAGTGGATTCAACCTGCAGGTGAGTAAATGTTGTTAGTTACAATATATGAATTATTGGGGGAATAGTGCCGCAGATGTCAGAGAAGGTGGGCCTGTGATTGGAAAGTCTCGGGTTCAACTCCTGGTACTGTCAACATCAAAATGTGGATGGAAAATGTGAAACACCCACACCTGCCTCCACCCTCATTTGCCCCACTCTGGGCCCTTGAGCAAGGCCCTTAACCCACCATCTGCTCCCTAAACAAGTCTCTCTTAAAAATGAGTTCTTGTGACTCAGTGAGACTACTCACATTCCACTCCTGTTTGGTATCAGCCAGACACCATTGCACGACTACAACTGGTCCAAAATGCAGCAGCTTGATTTTTAACCAGTACAGACAAAACAGAGCACATTACACCAGTCTTGTACTCCCTGCACTGGCTACTGGTTCATCTTCGAATCCAGTTCAAAATTCTCCTGTATGTCTACAAATCGCTGAACAGTCCCCACCCCCATCTCTGTTCTCTGAGGTCAACGGACCAGTTACTTCTCACAGTTCCACTCGTCTTAAGGTCAGAGGTGACAGGAACTTCTCTGTAGCAGGTCCAAGACTCTGGAATGAGTTACCTCTGCTCGTCAGACAGGCCCCCTCCCTCTCAGTTTTCAAATCCCATTTAAAGACTCACTACTATTCAGTAGCTTTCAACACCAGATGATCTGTGTTTGAACCTGTTTGCTTCACACAGGTTGGTCGTTATATTTATTATCTGCAACGTTTTTATCTCTAAATTCCGTTTTTTTACTTCACTGTGTGTGTTGCCTGTTGTTTGTTTGTTTGTACAGCACTTTGGTTGGCCTTGTCGCTATTTTAAGTGCTCTATAAATAAAATGGCATGGTATGGGTATCTGTATAAATAAAGGGTAAATGAAAAAAAGAAATTAAATTATGTGACAGATATTTTCAACCTTCATTAAAACATGTTGTACATTTATTCTTCCAGGTTCAGCTGACAGACGTGCCTGGAGCTGCAGAGCTGCTCGCTGGTTGACTGGACACCAACAGAACATCTGGAGTTGGACATTTCTTTTGACAAAGACTTTACAGATACACAGATGAAACTCCTCCAGAATTTTACTTTTCAAACATGCTTCCAGCCTTGGTAGATGAATTTGTTGCAAAGAAGATGCAGCTCTGCCACAAACACTGCATTTTAAAGATATTAAGGTAAGTACATACACAACACATCAAGAGCACTGTATGAAGCTAGGGAGAAAATAACAATCTTAATTGTTGTTGTTTTTTACAAACCAGATTCCAAAAAAGTTGGGACACTAAACAAATTGTGAATAAAAACTGAATGCAATGATGTGGAGATGCCAACATCTAATATTTTATTCAGAATAGAACACAAATCACAGATCAAAAGTTTAAACTGAGAGTATCATTTTAAGGGAAAAATATGTTGTTTCAAATTTTCATGGTGTCAACAAATCCAAAAAAGTTGGGACAAGTCCATTTTTATCACTGTGTGTCATTCCCCCTTCTTCTTACAACACTCAACAGACGTCTGGGGACCAGACGTCTGTTGAGTCTGGGGTTCCAGATTCTCTGAATCTTTTGATGATGTTATGCACGGTTGATGATGATAACTTAAAAGTCTTTGCTATTTTACGCTGGGTAACACCATTCTGGTATTGCTGCACTATCTTTCTGCGCAACAATGGTGGAATTGGTGATCCTCTTACCATCTTGGCTTCTGAGAGACACTGACACTCTGAGAAGCTCTTTTTATACCCAATCATGTTGTCAATTGACCTAATTAGTGTTAATTGGTCTTCCAGCTGTTCATTATATGCTCAATTTCCTTTTTCCAGCCACTTATTGCTACTTGTCCCAACTTTTTTGGGATTTGTTGACACTGTGAAATTTTGAATCAACATATTTTCCTTTAAAATGTTACATTTACTCAGATTAAACTTTTGATCTGTCATCTATGTTCTATTACGAATAAAATATTGACATTTGCCATCTCCACATCATTGCATTCAGTTTTTATTCACAATTTGTTTAGTGTCCCAACTTTTTTGGAATCCGGTTTGTAGTATTATTTTCATTCATTCATTCAACCTTTATCTTTATTATCTTGTAATGCACTTTGGACAATGCAAGTTGTTGCTGGAAGGTCCTATTTAAATAAAGTTTATTATTGTTATTCCTGTTAACAATGTCTTTCTGTATCGTGCCTTCTTCCAAAGACTTTTTGTATAAAACTTGTGTGCTGATGAAATGAAAATGAAGGTGTTAATAACATTGTACAATGATCTGACAGGATAAATGCTAACTCAGGGTGTCATACAGCTGTTGAACTGCTAGTAAGGGTGTCATACAACTGTTATTGTTATTATGACATACACAATTGAAAAAAGTACCAGTACTTTGTCCAAAAAAGCAGATGCAGCATTTTCGATTTCCGTCCCCACCAACTTTCAAAACAAAGTTACGCCCTTGATTCTACCGTACTCAAACCAAAACATTTAGGATTTTTGCAGATGACAACAGTTTAATTTCTATCATCTCTGAATATTTTTATTTGATTTAGTTGATTAATTCCTGTATGTTTTCTGCTTGTTAACATGTATTTATATAAAGGTCAAGGTTTATTGTCATTTGCATCTCATGTGGTACATGTGGTGGAATGAAACTGTGTGCACAGGGTCCCAGTTACATCCAACAAAAGTTTAAACTGTAAAATATGCTGGTGACGTTTCTCAGTCATCCAGGACATGATAAAATCAAAAAAGGCGTTCAACACAGAAACAACTGGACTGGAACTGGACAACAGAGGAGGAGGCCTCAGGTTCCAACTTTCTAAAACATATAGTGCAGCCCTGGGGCTGATTCCCAGGTGTCTCACACCTGATGGGAACAGAGGAGCCTCGTATGTGAATTAGACTAACAAAGACTTTGAGAAGTCCCTGCTATTAAGGTGTGAGGTGTGATGTGTCAATTTACATACAGTAGGATGTGTGTGTATTCTGTCAGCTTTTAAAATGAGCCTTACTCCACACGATGCACTTTGAATTGAGAAAGCTACACAGGTGTGAGGTATGATTTGTCAATTTACATATGTGTGTGAGTTGTCTCAGCCTTCAATTTACATAGGTGGGTATGTGTGTGTCTTCTCACAGCCTTTAAAGCATTACTACCAAACTCTGCTCTTTTAATTGAGAAAGCTCCCCTGATGGGAAGCAAAACTGAAAGTTATGCACCATAACTCATGTTCCCTGAAGGAAGGGAACGAGGTGCAACATACTTGCTATGGGAATTGCGCCCCCGCGCGATTACCTGAAGGAATACAATCACGCCTTTACGGCTAGGGCGTCAGCGTCGCGCCAGAGGCCCCGCCCTCTGGGTATTTAAGCGGCTGACGCCCGTCCATCTTTCTCCAAAATTGCACTTCACCGAGCTTTCAGCATTGAAAGGGCCAGATATGTTGCACCTCGTTCCCTTCCTTCAGGGAACATGAGTTATGGTGCATAACTTTCAGTTCCCGTATCAGTCGGTCTCTCTGTGCAACATACTTGCTATGGGAACGTAATTCATTCACGCCCTTGAAATGCTCAGTGTTATGTATCCTGAGGAAGCTGCCCATGCTGACACCTACAGTTTTTTGTGTATGTTGACTGCAGTCATGTTTTGTTGGTTAATTAGTCTGATTATGATCAGGCTTGTGTGTTCAGCCAGGAGCACCTGAGTGACACGCCTATATAAACTTCAAGTTGACAGTGCTTGAATGCGGAGGTTGTGAGCTCAGAGTTTGGTTGCTTTGTGCTGAGCTGTTTGGGTACTGTTTGGGTACTGTTTGGGTACTGTGGGGTGTTCTCCGTCCGCCACTGCCTGTCAGGAAGATTGATCTTCTGTTTAGAAGATTGTTGGTGAGTAGCTGATTGCTCATGTTTGGTCCTGACTGTGCTAGATGCACTTAGAAAGTGTCTGTTCATTTGTGCTTGTGAATGTTGACTGTGCTTGAAGCACTTAGGAGTGGTTGCTCATTCTTGATTTTGTTGTGCTTGGTGCACTTGGTGGCTGTAGGCTGCATTGGTAACTTTTGGATCCTGCTCAGAAGAGGGAGGCTGACCTGTGTGGTTTGGTTAGCTTGGTTTAACCAGGAGGTTGTGTGGCTGGTGGTGGCCAGCTGTTTGGAGTCTTTTTGTTTGCCTAATGACAGAGTGAGATCGGTAGCTCAGTTCTCGGTTTTCTTTTACCCCTAGAGTCCCCTTTGGTTAGGTAGTCCGTCACCAGACAGGCTTCGACGGCCCTGTTTTTATGGGTTGGCCCTGCGCTGGTGACGTTATATTATTTTTGGCTGACTCACTCTGCCCACCATTTGTTTGAACTTTTTGTCTTTCTTTTGCTTTTTCCTGACCCTGTGCCAGAAGACGGTGCACTCCGCACCTGATGGGAGGAGTCGGGCAGTTTTACAATAAAGCTTTTTAATTTACCTTCTGCCTTCTTGTGTCTTGTGTCCCTTTAATGTGTTCGGCCTGAGCCAGCCGTAACATATTTTGGGCGCCTCGTCCGGGATATTGAATCCTTTTTGAGTCCTTGTCTGGATATTGAATCTTTTTTGAGTCCTTGTTTTTGAATCCTATTTGAATCCTTGTCTGGATTATTGAGACATTGTCTGGATTTTTGAGTCAGTGTCTGGATCTTTGAGTCCTCGTTTGGGCTGTTGTAATCCTTTTTGGGTTAATTAATTCACCTTGCTGTTGGTTTGACTCGTAGGCGGGTCCAGCGCTGTGCATGTTTGTGGAAGTCTGGTTTTGAGCAGACATTGAGTTTTTTGTGCTTAAAATATTGAGAGTGTGGTGAAGTCTTTTGAAGCCAAGTGTTTTTGGACCGCAGTTATATAATTGCTCCTTTTTTACATTTGGTGTGTGTTGACAGCTGTGTGCTGTAGTTTGCACTCTCTGGAGCTGACAGGACCAGCTCCTGGTTGCTGATTGAGCTGAAACACGCAGCTGTGTGTGTGTGTTTTTGGATTGTGCTGCGTTCAAATGCAGCTGGGATTTTTTTTGCTGTTGTTTACAGTGAAAGTCTTTTGAAGAGGGGTACAGCTTAAAAGCTGTTTGTGTCCACATCATGGTGTTCAATTTGAAGAGATTTCTTGAACAGCCCACGTTTGATGTCTATATAAACTGCACGAGAGAGCAGATGTTGAGTATAGCAAACCATTTTAAAATCGACACTAGAGAATTTGAACGTGATGGTTGGTTTGAAGGTGGACTGCTGACTGAATTAATTCAACTTGGGGTTGTTGTGATGCCTGATTATGGACATTCAAATGAAAATGAAGTTGCTTTAAGAAAAAAAGAGCTTGAAGAACAATTGAGGAAAGAAAAAGAGCTTATTTCACAGAAGCTCGAAGCTGCCAGAAGGGAACTACAACTTAAACATCAAACTTTCTTAAAAGAACAGGAACTAGAACAACAAAGACTTTATGCCGCTCTTGAAGAGGAGAAACGTCTTCTGGACCAAGAGTTGCAGAGAGAATTGAGAGAGCTCCATACTGCACAAAGGGAAGATCACCGTTTGTGTCCCATTGTGTGTCATCCAAAGGTGACACCAGAGCCTTACACTCAAGAAGGTGAGCTTCTCACACTTCTACAGGAGGTGGCGCCTCAGGAACATCAACCAGAGGAAGAGAATGAAGATGTTGATTTAAGCAACAGCTTCATGATGAATTGTGAAGGAGAACCAACTCCAGTGGAGGAGAAGAAACTTTTACTGTCCTCACCTAGTCTTCAGGAGGAGATGATTGAGGATGACATCAACTTGGGTGACAGTTTCTTCTTTTTTCATGTAACTGAACTTGAAATTAAACATGAAAATGAATCTGACTTAATCCCAGTTAAAGATGTGGATTTTAAAAACTTTGAGCTGAAGGAACATTACATTGACCTGAGTGAATGTTTTTTATTTAGCTCTGAAGCCGAAGAAGTCCCAGTGAGTTTAACTGAGGAGGATCCAGAAGAAACAATTCCACCTGTTTCATTGTGTTCTTTTTTAGCTCCTGCAGAAAACAAAGCAATAGTTGTGAAGAATGATGTGAGACCGTGGGCTGGAAGTACAGCCGAAAATACATTTTCACTGTCTGTGAGAAATGAAGTGCTGCAGCCTTATAATGGACATGTTGCAAAAGAATCTGTGCATAACTGTCTCTACTGTGCTTACAGTGTGGCTGGAAACAGTGCTGTTGCAGCTGACATGGTGGAGCTGCCACGTGCAGAAAATGACAGTTTCCCTCTGGCTGTTATGAAGAGTATCCACTCTCCCACTGGCATCCTTGGTCATGATGTTGATGTTGGTTTGGTGTCTGTTAACAAAAATAAGTCTTATAGAGTAAGCCTAGACAAGCGTCGCCTGTTTGGCTTCAGAACATTTTAAGATAACATGATATTGATTATGTTAGCGGTTAGGCGGACTAGTTTTAATGATGTTTTTAGTCCGTTTGTCTGTTGTGACCGCTACATTGTTGCTCTCTAGGGTCCTATTTATTTTGCATGTGCGGATGTGAGATGTTTTCACCTGACATCCACATCACCCCCATACAAAACACTGGTGTTGGAGGTGTTATGTATCCTGAGGAAGCTGCCCATGCTGACACCTACAGTTTTTTGTGTATGTTGACTGCAGTCATGTTTTGTTGGTTAATTAGTCTGATTATGATCAGGCTTGTGTGTTCAGCCAGGAGCACCTGAGTGACACGCCTATATAAACTTCAAGTTGACAGTGCTTGAATGCGGAGGTTGTGAGCTCAGAGTTTGGTTGCTTTGTGCTGAGCTGTTTGGGTACTGTTTGGGTACTGTTTGGGTACTGTTTGGGTATTGTGGGGTGTTCTCCATCCGCCCCTGCCTGTCAGGAAGATTGATCTTCTGTTTAGAAGATTGTTGGTGAGTAGCTGATTGCTCATGTTTGGTCCTGACTGTGCTAGATGCACTTAGAAAGTGTCTGTTCATTTGTGCTTGTGAATGTTGACTGTGCTTGAAGCACTTAGGAGTGGTTGCTCATTCTTGATTTTGTTGTGCTTGGTGCACTTGGTGGCTGTAGGCTGCATTGGTAACTTTTGGATCCTGCTCAGAAGAGGGAGGCTGACCTGTGTGGTTTGGTTAGCTTGGTTTAACCAGGAGGTTGTGTGGCTGGTGGTGGCCAGCTGTTTGGAGTCTTTTTGTTTGCCTAATGACAGAGTGAGATCGGTAGCTCAGTTCTCGGTTTTCTTTTACCCCTAGAGTCCCCTTTGGTTAGGTAGTCCGTCACCAGACAGGCTTCGACGGCCCTGTTTTTATGGGTTGGCCCTGCGCTGGTGACGTTATATTATTTTTGGCTGACTCACTCTGCCCACCATTTGTTTGAACTTTTTGTCTTTCTTTTGCTTTTTCCTGACCCTGTGCCAGAAGACGGTGCACTCCGCACCTGGTGGGAGGAGTCGGGCAGTTTTACAATAAAGCTTTTTAATTTACCTTCTGCCTTCTTGTGTCTTGTGTCCCTTTAATGTGTTTGGCCTGAGCCAGCCGTAACACTCAGTAAAAATGCAAGTGAGAACATCCGCCTTAAAAAGACAGGCATCTCCCGGCTGCTTTCTACAGGGTATGTAGAGAGCACAGGCTGAGAGGAAAAAATGCCAAACGTACAGAACATCAGTTTGATGTTTCGACTGGGCATATAGATAAACAACACCAGCTAGAGACAGCCTAAGCGTGTTCCACTAGTGTGAGTTGAAAAACCTTTCTTTTTCTTTTTTTTTACATATAGGGCACGACTGACAAGTGGGGCCCATCCTGATGTTGGAGATCAGTTAGGGAGAGGGAAAACCCTTCCATTAAACATCTCCTAGGCAAAACATAAACACCAAAGGGGTACCCTTGTGTATGTTGTAACTGTTTGTTTTGGGATAAAGCAACCAAAGCCTTAGGCTCTCAGCCAGTTCCCTTCAAAGGCCAGGTTGAAAGTTGCCACAACCCTGGACGTGGGTGAAGAAGCTGCCCACGTGCCTGAGTCAGCAGATCCCTGTGAGGAGGCAATTGCCATGGTATCCCTGATAACATTGAAATTAACTCCGTGAACCACGGTTTCTGTGGCCATCTGGGGGCTATGAGGATCAGGGAGGGAGCTCCCTGGCGCACCCATTCCAGTGTCGGTCCAATCAGGGGGACAGGTGGAAAGGCATAGTAGAGCACCCCTGCTGGCCAATCGTGTGCCAGAGCATCCATTCCCAAAGGTGCGTCTGTTTCCCTCAAGGAAAAGTAGAGGTCACACTGCGAGCTAGCCCTGCAAGCGAACAAGTCCACAGAGGCTCTCCCAAATCGTGACCAGACCTGTTCCACAATCCGTGGGTTCAGGTTCCATTCTGACGCCAAGAGAAGCCCTCTTGAGAGGGCATCTGCTCCATAATTTAGCTCACCAGGGACATAAGTCGACCTAAGTGACAGGATTCTTGGAGCACACCATGTGAGCATCCTCTGCGTCAGTCCAAGGAGGGCCCGAGACCTTGTCCCTCCCTCTTGGTTGATGAAGGACACTGTGGTCTTGTTATCTGATTTCACCAGGATATGCTGTCCAGCAATCAGACCTTTACTGAAGAAGTATTTTAGTGACAGGAATACAGCCAGCAACTCCAGGAAGTTGATATGTAATCTCGCTTCCCGCTCATTCCAAAGGCCGCGGGCGTTCTGATTTCTGCAGATTGCCCCCCATCCTGTTTTAGAGGCGTCTGTCGTGATTACTACACGAGACGACACCCTTCCCAATGAAACCCCTTCCGTGAAAACGGACGGGTCTCTCCAAGATTCCAGGGCCCTAAGGCACTCTGAATCTATCCTAACCTTTCCTGCTTGATTAGTCAGGGCAGGTTGCGTCTGTTGGTTTAGCCATACTTGTATGGCCCGCATTTTCAGTAATGCATGTGGCACACAGGGAATGGCTGCCGCCAAGAGGCCTAAAAGGCATTGGTAGGTCTTCACAGGGACCCGATGGTCTAGTTTAAATCTTTCCAGGCAACGGCGAATGGAGGAAACCCATTCCTTCGAGAGCCATGCTCTGTACCGGACAGTGTTGATCTGTACTCCGAAAAATACGGTAACCCGTGATGGAGTTAGATCACTTTTTTTGTAGGTTTATGACAAAACCGAGAGACTCCAGGTGAGAGATCACCCTATAGGAGTGTGACTGGGCCTGCATTCTGCTTCCAACCAGAATCAGCAGGTCATCCAAGTTATTCATGACCCTGAGTCCTTGATTCCTAAGGGGGGGTCAGGGCCGCATCCAAACATTTAGTAAATGTATGAGGAGCAGTCTATAAACCGAAGGGTAAGGCTTTGAATTCATAAGCCTTCCCTTCGAATGCAAAGCGGAGGAACTTCCTGTGTTTCCTCCACACGCCTATGTGGAAATAGGCATCTTTTAAATCCACTGTACATGCATAGTCTCCTGGTCTCACAGACTAGAGAACTTGCCGCAGTGTAAACATCTTGAACTTAAACGTTTTAATTCTTTTGTTGAGAGCCCTGAGATCCAGAATCGGTCTCAGGGAATGATCCTTTTTGGGCACCAGGAAGTATTTGCTGTAGAGACCAGAGCGTAGTTTGCGTTCTGGGACCAAACTAATCACTCCCTTTTGCAGCATTGTCAAAACTTCCTCCCTTAGCACGTGTGCACGTGTAAGGTTAATCTTAGATTGCAGCACCCCTGTGAAGCGGGACAGTCTTTTTGTGAACTGCAACCTGAGCCCGTGACATATTGTTGTCATGACCCAGGTAGACATGCCTTCCAGGCCTGCGTGTGCGCGCTTAGCCTGGACGGCATGTTGAATTGCTGCGTGTTGTGTTTTTGCGCTGGAGGGGTGGCCTTTTACCCCTCTCGCGCTCTCTCGAGCAGGCTGGTCGGCCCCACTGAAGATATCGCGAGATCTGACCATCTCTGGCAGAGCTTGTGAATCTTTCCATGGTTCATAGTTTGACCACATGGTTTGTGTTTTATAAAAATGGGACTCGAGTCAAGAACCAGGGTAGTCTGTGCTTTGGTACTTTTATTTTTGTACATGCCTGAAACAGTGTTTGTTTTGTTTACACATACAGTATGCGAGTCATGTTTGGTGCGCGCGCACATGTCACCAGCTCCTCGTAGTATTTTACAAGGAGAGACTGGGCTCAAAAAGTTAGGTTCCCGTACCACGTGGGCGGGCAAACCTGTAAAATTATCAGTTCGTCCTGCTTCATCAGGTCCGAATCTGCTTTCCACACGGGGTCACTGAAGAGGCCCTCGGCCGGTACTGGAAATTTTCACTGTCACCAGCGGGTCTCTTCCGTAGAAGGCCACGCATGTCTTCCTTTGGGGATGCAAAGCTTTTTCTCGGCAACCCCTCTCGGAGGGCTTCCGCCTGTTTGCGCCTTTGTTCCAGCCTGGCCTGGACGCGTTCCTGGCCTGGACGCATTCCAGGGCTCCCCCGAAGAGTCCCGTCGACTCGCAACTGAGGAGTCTGACACATTGTCCTCTCCAACTCGACTGCTGCATTCCAGGTCCACGTTCTCGAGCTCCGGTTCGGGAGCGAGCAGCTTCGTGCAATGTGCGACCTTCAGCACCGCGGCCTTAGCCATGGATTTAGCCAACGCGTCCGCGCGGCGTTTCCTCACTACCGCCGAAATTCGACGGCAGTGGGAGCAGGAGTCGGGGACTTCCAGCGCTTTCCTCGCATGCAGGATCCCTAGGCAGACAGGACAGGCCTCGTGGGTGTCCGTCGCCGAGAGGGAGTAGCCGCATCCGCTGGGGCATGGGCGCGAGCGAGGGCTCGTCGTCCTGTTGGTTTTCTTCTTCTTTGTCCTCCGTTTTCCCTTCTCGGGAGCCATGTCCGGAGACGAGAAGCGGTCCTAGTTTTCTTTTGTTCGAAGTCGTCCTCTCCGTTGTCTTGCTTTCGCTGGTTAGCCTGCTAATGGTTAGCAGAGGGTTGTGATGCAGTTAGCGCCGTCGAGCGAAGCAGCTGCGGAAAGAGAAGAAAACTTTGAGGTAAGTAGAAAAACGCTGGACTAGCTTTCGCCAGCCCAGCAGTACGCAGGATAATTTCTCTGTACGCTCAGTGTAGGGAGCAAGCTCACCTCAGTCGAGCGATACGACAACAGAGAAGTCCCGCGAGGTGAAGGGCAAATAAGAGAAAGATGGACGGGCGTCAGCCGCTTAAATACCCAGAGGGTGGGGCCTCTGGCGCGACGCTGACGCCCTAGCCGTAAAGGCGTGATTGTATTTCTTCAGGTAATCGTGCGGGGGCGCAATTCCCATAGCAAGTATGTTGCACTGAGAGACCGACTGATAAGGGAACGTCTTCTGTTACAAATAAAGTCCAGTTGTTTCTGTATTGAACGCCTTTCTTGATATAAACTGTAAAAGAAAAACAGTAAAAAGTTCTACACTTAATGCTTCTTGACCTCCTGCCTGAGGATTTATTTATTATACTGTACTATGCAGGACTTCTTGTAAAATGGCAACAGATTAGTGGTAATTATTCCATGACCACAAAAAGCCATTTTAAATTATTTTAAACCTTGTTCTAATCTAAACCATATTTAAAATGATGAAGCTACACCCAGATTTTATGCACATAGACAATTTCTCAGCATTTTTCACCAGCAAAATGAGCTCATTAAAACTCTTTAAAGGGGACCACACATGCAAAATTCACTTTTTAATGTTTTTTTACTCAACTTTGGGTATTTACTTCATAAAAAAACAGTCCTTGTGCCAAAAAAATGCACCCAGTGGTTTATTTACTCTAAGTAGATTTATTTGTCTGTGATTAAAAACGCTTCGTTTCACACTTCCTGCGGTTTGTGACGTCACAAACCGTAGCCAATCACCTCAAACCTGAGTCCAGCCCCTCACCTAGCAACCCCTGGTGATGCTCCACCCACTTGAGTATAAAAGATGTCACGGTTGCCTAGCGGTTTAGGAGCTGACCTGGCGGTCATTTATTTATTTATTTATTCATTTATTTAGCCCCCGGGGGGCTAGGGGTTTGCCCTGCTCCAGCCATGCAGCACATCTCGAGTAAAACCAGAATGTTTTATTACCTTGTTTGAATGAACTCTGTCTCGTTGAAACTGTGCACACACACTCTCGCGGTTTGGACTTGTTTCTTATATGATGAAGGACTACTTTTGCACAACTGTCAGTTTGGTTGAGCGGTTACGACACTTGAGCGCCACGCAGGAGAGCGGAGATCGCATCCTGTCAACGGCATCTTTTTTTTCCCCTTTTTTTTAAAGCCTTTTGTTTCGGAGAAATCGGGGTGAGACTAGATATATACATCGACATAATAATACTTTATAATTGTTATTTTTACGTTTTAGTTCAATTTTTAGTGTAATATCGCTCCCAACGCGCAGCCGGCAGAAAACTGTGCACACACACACTCTCTCGCGGGGCGACAGTCTGTACCATCAAGCACCACTGATCGATATATTTTCAGATTAGCAACTTATTTATTTTAAGAATACCTTTCACTTCATCAAAATCTAATCAAAACTTCAGCGTTCTAAATGTAGGTGGTTGTGATTATTTCTTATACGATGAAAGACTGCTTTTTGCATAACTGCCCGGTTGGCCCAGAGGTAGTGAACCGGACTCGTCATCCGAAGGACACGGGTTCGCCTCTAGGTCGCGGCATCCCTTTTTTTTTTTTTCAAGCCTTTTGTTTTGCAGACCGCCGGCGAAGACACCATCTGCGTGCGGGAGTTGTTGGGAGCTACTGACTTTTGAGGTCCGAGGGTCCGGTCAGGGGCGTAACTTTAGGTCTAACATTGGGGGGGTTGTGCTCTCTACTTATTTATTTATCAAATAAATTACTTTTTTTTTAATGATTCGGGATATTTTAGGGTTAAAATATATTGTAATGCTTTTACTGTGATTACTGTAACAGGTGACAAAATAAGTGCAAAAATAAATTACCAAACAATTTATTATAAAAATATGTAAAATGTAAAACAAGCTTTAATAAAGTACTTTACTACTATTTATACTGTTTATTAATTATATCATCTCAAGTCCTTCTGATTTCACCAACAGTGAAACCTGTATTCTGTACCATCTTACAGGATACATAGTAAATAAAGTCATCAAACATTCCAACATCTGTGACGGATGCTCAAGTTCAATTAAGCAAAATGATGAGACTCTGGAAGGAGAGCATGGTGCCACTGACACTGAAGGAATTCAAACCAGGAGTCCTGTGTCGGCCATCACATGAAGCCTTCAGTCTGGTCCAGAAAGTTGAAAGGCTTTTCATAACATGGACCAGTCAATCCTTCATGGAGCTCCCCAACGCCTTTGATACTCTATGGAGAGAAGCAAGTGTATTAGAAAGCATTCTTCCTTCATGTCATGATGTACAAAGAAAAATAACCAACAGGTTCATCAGGCTGAGACTCAGAATAGCAGCAAAACACATCTTCAATGAAAGAAAAAGAATTTTGTGCAATGCTGGGCATCTTGGAAGTAAAAGCCAGACAAAAAGCATGAGGAAAAAACAAACAGCATCTTGTGCCACAACAAGCAAGCCCCCACCAAACACCTTGATTGTTGCCATGGAGGAGCTTGGGCTATCATTTGAAAACGCCACACCGCCCAGTGCAGCTTCAACACCTGTACATATGGATGGTATGCTTGGAGGGATTTTTATGTCCCTTACATTTATTTAATTTCACTGATTATGCATAAGTTATAGTTATACATAAGTCTTGGCATCCTCAGTAAATTTCAGACAAAGTTGTTGCAAGGCTTGCATTTGATATTTGAAAAACTAATTTCTAATCACTTTAATTTGATTTTTATTTTGACAGCCTCCCCATCAACCAGTCAACTCCAACAATTCACCATTAACGTACCAGCTCCATCTCTCTGAGGACTGACCAGTTCCACCAACCTGGTGTCATTTCTTAGCCCATCGCTCAGTCAATCTGAAAAGATGAAGATGGACATGAATGTGATAATTTAATTAAAAATTGTTACAGTTCTACAGTTTATTGATGCTGATATATTCTTTGTAATAATTCTTATTTCTTGTTCTGTCTTGAAAGAGAGTCTAATCTGAACTTGACCCATGATTACCATACGCTAAACAAATAATATAAAACACATTTAAATTAACAGTCCTGCAGTAAATACCAATTTGTGAAGGTTATGGTGTTAAAATAATTTTATTCAAACATCTTGATTCAACAATTTATGCTGCAGTCTTTGACGAAGTATCTATAATTTGAACTAAATTAAACAACATCAATCTCTCAGAAAAAAAGGCTAAGTATTTTCTAGTTAAGATTTCAGTAACTGGAATTACCATAAAATAATTAAAAAAAAAACTTTCAAATTTAAGCTGTACTGAATATTTTTAAACGCTGAATTAGACAGAAATACATCAATTTAAACCAGTCATGATGGCAGAACTAGCTGCAGTTAAAACACAACTAGTAATTTAACATGTTTAATTAACAAAAACTGATAACTTGAAGTATTAATGTTTATAAACTGGTACAGAACAGTCAGCTAACGCTTCACAATGGCAAAAAATATTGTATTTACATCAACTTACCGGAGAAAACACGTCTGAAACATCAACTACGCTCAATGGTAGAACCGCAGCTGTTAGCTGCTGTTAGCTGCTGTTTGAAACATGGAGCAGCTCCGTGACCCACGTGAGCCGGTGGGATGGGTGATACCAAGTTTTTTGCAGGAGAGGGGGTCAGTCGTCAGGGAGTTTGCTTAAAAACACGCAGCAATTTTACTAAAAAATGTAAATGAATAAAGAAAATCAATTATTGATGTAAGATATGTATAATGATGAAATTATGTCATTTTATTGGGGGGGTTATATTGACTGGATCAAATTATTGGGGGTGTTATAACCCCCCCATCCCCCGTGTAAATTACGCCTATGGGTCCGGTCAAAGGTTGCCTCATGCGGATAAATTAACTGGAGACATTCTGTGAACTTTGTGTGTGGACTGAAGCAGCGATAGCTCCCAAAAGCGCCGCATGCAACGAGCAGAGCTAACATCGCCCGCTCGGAGGAGGAAAAGCTATCATTAGCCTCGAAGGTGTGCTAATGCTAAAAAAAGGAGCTGCAAATGGCGGCGCGCGCAGAGGGCTTTTGGTAAGTTATCTTAAGCTACTAGCACTAACAGTAAGTCAAATGAGTAATAAAAAAGAGCTAATTTTAAAATAACAACATATTAGAGATACTGGCTGTTACAGAGGGCGTAGTTAATGTAAATAGGTCTTTGTAGGGCGTGGCTTTCAGACCTCATTATTCATAAACCGGTCGTTTAGAACGGAAGTGAAATTTGGCAGAATTAGAAAGGGGATATTTTATTATCTAAGCATTATTTTGTGTATAAAATTGACTGAAAATGGTCTGGATAGCCCACAGATAAACCACAAAAAATTATATATCCTACATTTGGTCCCCTTTAAAGACTAAGGTTGAGTTTTTGTCTACACATTTCCATGGCAACATTGGAGCACTGCATATGTCTTGTGGTCATGATTAATTTTTCATTTTTGATTTTAATATTGTGTATTCAAATTCAAAAATTCAAATAAAAAACATACTTTATTAATCCCAGAGGTAAATTAAATGTTGTTGTAACTCATCATCCTGGTTCCAATAAATAGTTGATCTAGATCAGGGGTCTGCAGCCTGCGGCTCAGGAGCCACATGTGGCTCTTTGGTCCCTCCGCAGCGGCTCTTTCAAGCTTTGACCAAAACTAACATAAAACTGAATTTTATAGGATGTTGTACCCACAACAAAAAATGACTAGTTTTAGCAGTTTTTCTGTCATTTCCTTTGCAAATATGTGAACACTAGTACAAATACACAGAGTAAATTATACTCCTTTAACTTTATACTTTTTTTCTTCTTTAAAGGGGACCTCAGATGTATTTTTTAAATTTTTATGGTATTTCTGTGGGATATCCAGACCCTATTCC
>JBBPBX010033508.1:10352-27017 GCA_038048925.1 Garcialebias charrua
CTTGGCACAAAAGAATAAAAAAGCTAATGTTGCAAACAAGATTTAATAAGAGCAAGGCACCACACCTCAGCTTTAGAATCACCTCATTTTGTCCCCCAGCAGGTGTTCTGATGTGGACGGTATTTTATGAAAAACCTGCTGCTGCTGAACACAGAGCAGTAGTGTTTTGGTTTTTTTAGTGGGGAAAAAAACTTATTGGATGTACATCTAATTTATGACTATCATGATCACTAATGTTTAACTTCCAGAGTAGTAAAACAGAGAGACCCATCATTTTTATTATCATCAAGGCTGAAATCTGCACTCGGCAGACAGCGACTCCTAAACACAACTGAATGGCGCAGCAAAGTGCGAGGAGCAATGGTCAAGCGGAAACGATGTGCCTGGAAACAGAAGAGGGGGAAGCGGGTGTTTGCGTTGGCCCAGCTAAAGGCTAGAAGGCCACCGATTCCTACTCTCTTTCTGGCCAATGTCCACTCACTGGATAACAAAACGGGCTTGTTACATCTAAGGATGAGTGCCATCTCCTCTGTGGTCCACACTGCTCTCACCCACCTGGAACAGAAGGACTCCTACGTGCGTCTGCTCTTTGTGGACTTCACATCTGCCTTCAACACCATGATCCCCCAAACTCTGATAGACAAACTATCCACACTTGGACTAAGCCCCTCCATTTGTAACTGGGTCCTAGACTTCTTAACAAACAGACCACAGTCCGTGAAGATCCACAACTTCTCCTCCTCCACCATAACCCTCAGCACTGGCTCTCCTCAAGGATGTGTGTTGAGCCCTCTTCTGTTCACTCTGCTCACATATGATTGTGCAGCTACGCATCCAGGCTGTCATATTGTTAAGTTTGCAGATGATACAGCGGTGGTGGGATGCATCACAAACAATGATGAGTCCAGCTACAGACAGGAGGTGGAACACATGGAGAGCTGGTGCGAAGAGAATAATCTTCACATGAATGTGAAGAAGACAAAGGTACGGTGGCCGAGGGGTGCAAACGCGCAGCAAAAACAGAACAGCACGCTGCAAAAAGAAAATAGCGTTCCAAAAGTTGAAACACATCAAAATGAAAACAACAGCGTTCCAAAAGTTGAAACACATCAAAATGAAAACAACAGCGTTCCAAAAGTTGAAACACACATCAAAATGAAAACAGCGCTCCAACAGTACACTGCATCATCATCAGGGCTTTAATCTGCTCCAGGGCTTGTTGACAATATCAGTTTTGTTTTTTTCATAAAGTTCTGAACTTTTTAGCTGAAGTGTTGACGTGAAGGATGTCCTAGCTGTAACGAATGGGTTTTTGGATTCACAGACTGCCAAAGTCAAAGTCAACTTTATTGTCAGAACTGCAATATGTACAGGACATACACAGGACCGAAATTGCGTTTCTCTCAGTCCCTCGGTGCAACAGTAACCATCTAAACACTAAACACTAAAACATTTAATAAACATAAGCATAAAATAGTAAAAGTGTAACACTGTCCTGAGTTTTTTCATAATAGTATAAAAGTATGAAAATTTACACCAACACTGAAACACCAAACACCCCTGAAACACCAAACACCCAATGAACATAAGCATAAAATGAAATAATAAAAGTGTAATACTGTCCTGAGTTTTTGCATAGTAGTATAAAAAGTATAAAAAGTATATCTATAAAATAAACTGAAGGTTCTAGCATTGACATTTGCAAAGAGTGGCACAGCAGCATATAAGTTAATGTACACAGTATATGTATGAGGTAGTTGATGTTGGTATAGAGGCAAAGTGGCATATGAAGTAAGGCACATAAGGCACATTTGGCATCCTTAGATAAGGCTAGTCAGAGAATACTGTATATGTATCAGCAGTAGTGTAGATAAAAGTAGTGTAAATGTAAACAGTAGTAATAAATGTAAAGCAGTAGTAATAAATGTAAACCGTATTAATAAATGTAAACAGTAGTATGACTATAGGCAGTAATGTAATACAAACATTAGTGCAAACATGAGAAGTAGTGCAAACTGAATGAGTACATGACCAAGAGTTTAGTGAATAACCCGTTTGATGACACAGGGTCCAGTGTTAAAAACTTTGTGTTGAGTGGTAATGTGTGAGAAACAGGAGTGCAAAAAAACAAGAACAGTTTTTATTATATTTGCTGCTGGTTGCTGGAGTCAGGGTCCAAGGTGAAAGTCCAAACTTGAAAGACAGAGAGGTTAGTGACTTGGTGAGGATGAGGGGATACTGTGAATATAGTAAAAGTCACTAACCTTCTCAGTCTGTATATGTGAAATCCAGAGGGAAAGTCAAAAGCAGTCAGGGTCTTTACCATGGTCAGAAGTGCAAATAAATCCAAATGGGGCAAGGCAAGGCGAGGAGTCAAAAAACAGGCAGAGGTTCATGGTCAAAGCAAGGTTGCAAGGCATGAACAAGATTCTATGATTAAAGGCTTCACTATCAGGGACTGTGGAAGGTATAATAATTCAGCACTGGTGGAGAGTGAGAATGCAGCTTTTAAAGGGTGCAGAGCAGGTGAACTAGCTGGCTGAACAGGTGAGTGGAATCATGGCTGATTGCTGGGAGGCGTGGCATGGAGTGCAGGGAGCAGGCTTGAGCTGGAGGATGGGTGATAGGCATTACAAAGCAGGGGAAGATAAACTATGACAAAAAGGCAAAGCTGGGCACCGCTAATTAAAAAATTAGTTCCACAATTTCTAAAACGCTTATTAATTTTTTTAGGTCCACAATTTCAAAAGCACAAATGTCTTATGAAAATTAGGGGAAGCTAAGTAAGTAAGTAAATAAACTTTATTTATATAGCACCTTTCACAGATATAAAATCACAAAGTGCTTTACAAAAGAAATACACATAATAAAATCATACTAAAATCATACTAAAATCATACACTCTTAAAACATGCTATACAAAAAGGTTACACATGATAAACTCTAAAATCGATAAGTACAATTAACCATAAGCCTGTTTAAAAAGATAAGTCTTAAGACTTCTCTTAAATGCATCAGTCGACTCGGAGCTGCGCATTGTTAGAGGGAGAGCGTTCCAGAGCCTCGGTGCCACCACCTGAAATGCTCTATCACCACGGGTTTTAAAATGGGTTCTAGGGACCGACAGCAGTAGCTGATTAGAAGACCTCAGAGTTCTAGACTGACAGAGTGGCTTCAAAAGATTGAAAACATATTTGGGAGTCTCACCATGGAGTGCTTTAAAAGTTAAAACCAAAATTTTAAAATGAACCCTAAAATATATCGGAAGCCAGTGGAGAGAGTACAGAACAGGAGTAATATGATCCGTTCTGCGGGTTCCAGTCAAAAGTCTGGCTGCAGCGTTCTGCACAGACTGAAGAGAAGCCATGGTGGATTTACTTATCCCTACTAAAAGGCCGTTACAATAATCCAACCGAGAAGAAATAAAAGCATTGACAACCATTTCTAATTCTGTCTTAGATAAAATAGCTCGCAACTTTGAAATGTTCCTTAAATGATAAAAACAGTTGCGAACTAACAGTTTACAATGACTGTCCATTGACAGAGAGCTATCAAAGAGAACACCCAGATATCTAAGGTTGTTTTTGTTCGAAGGATTTAAGAACCCAAGATGCTTCCTTATTTCCAAGATTTTATCATCTGGAGCAACGATAAGCGTTTCAGTCTTAGCAGCATTTAACTGCAAGTGGTTGTCATTAAGCCAAATTTTAATGTCAGATAGGCAGTTACTGAGTTTGGTCAATTTGTAAAATTCAGACAATCGAAAGGAACAGTAGATTTGAATATCGTCTGCATAGACATGGTATGAGACGTTACTGTAGCGATCGAAAATAAAACTCAATGGGCGAATGTACAGTAAAAATAAGACTGGGCCCAAAACTGAACCCTGGGGCACCCAGGCTAATCTAATCTAATCCGCTAAACTAATCTAATCCGCTATTTATATATTTATATATTATATATATATATATATATATTTATATATAGCCGGCAGCGTTATCAATATTTGCACTACACTGCCAACTGAAAAGTAACAAAAATGATCCTAAAAGGATGAAATTACAAAAATCAAAGGATTTATTTAATACTTTACGTACATATATTCTATTCGGCCACGAAATTAACAAAAAATAGAATGATCTTTTAATCCCTAAAACCACGTTTAAATCTCAAATACACGGGTGTGTCGCCACCGCATTTATACATGAAAGTAACCCAAATACATAAAACTAACGACTCGCCGTCGAATGGTCGACACAAAACGCACAATAAAATACTCCGGCCACGTTAATTTGGCTTGAAACAGCTGGGTTCTCTAAGGATTTCCATTAGTAACCCAGCACAACCAACCGGCAGACACAGTTAGCGTCTATAGGTAGTCAACAGATTTAATGAAAAGTAACTAAAATACATAAAAATAACGACTCACCGTCGAATGGTCGACACAAAACACACCTTAAAATCATCCGGCCACGTTAATTTGGCTTGAAACAGCGGGGTTCTTTAAGGATTTATGAAGACACCGAGCGCAGCCAGCTACAGAATTAGCCCCTGAGTTCAACTATGACCCGGAAGATGGAATAGTCCATTTTTAGTAGGGGGATAAAGAAATCGACCGTTTTTTTTATTGCGTATATTTAATGATCGTTTTCATCGTAACTATAATTATTTTTATGTTAAATGTACATTAACAAGCATGAGCAATGTTAGTGATGTAGGTGACTGCACGGGGCGAGGCGGGGCCGGGGCCACTGCTGAAATGGGACCCCCAGGCATTTACCTACATGGTAGAGCCGAGTCTGTTCTCAGCTCTGCCCCCCTCCCCCCTCCAACCCTTCCTCCTCTCTGCTCTTACGGTGGGGAAAAAGGTAAAAAACAAGCAGCATAAGAGCTTGTAAATAAGTTTATTGGTTTTTACTGATAGATAATTAGTTATTAGCGGTACTGCATTTTAAATAAAAATAGCACAAATCCGCTTATGAATTATAAAAGTTAGTCAATTCACAAAAATGCTGACAAAAAGTTTAGGTCCACTGTAAGCGGAATAGCGCTTTAGCGCTCTCTAGCGTTCATCCGCCCACCTTTGCAAAAAGGAGCTGAAAACAATAACAGGAGGGAGTGAGTGTGAAGGCAGGGCCAATGGGAGGTGGGACCAATGGGAGGTGGGTCAGCGGGGGCCGCTGACCGTGACAGTAGCAAGGTTCAAGAACTTTAAAGCTGGCGCATCAAAAACATTCAGACATAGATCCAGATCTTTAAAAACTCCTACAGTTTGTGTTATTGTTCTGGACCAACCTGATAAAGGTTGTTTAAATGCTGCTGTTATCGATCTTTGCAACAAGCTGCTTTTCTTGCTTGTAGAAGATGTTCACGTTCGGATTATGTCGTTTCAAGTCCGTTAACAAGTTAGACGTGTTGCTGCTGCAGATCCAATCTCTGTGAAACAACATCCACACACAGCTTTGGATTTGCGGTCGTCTTTTAACAAGAAAGACATAATGTTCCCAAACAGGAGACCGCAACGAGATGCTAGGCTGCTAAATGCTACGCGTGCTGCAAGATAATAGCGCCGTGCTGAAACATGCTTTGGAATTTTAGTTCCGCGGCGCATATTCTCTCGTTAATAACATTTAAAGCTTCAGTATGTAGCTTTTTTATAAACATATTTCTTCACTCTGTCACTACCTCCTGACAGACTGATGTTAGCCAGGTAATCTCTGAAAAAAAAAAAAAAAAAAATTGTCCCCTTGCTTCTCCAGGTGGTAAATTCATTCAACCTTTATTTAGTCAGGTAAATCTTTTGAACCTCATGGGCTCATTTACGAAAGCGACCTGCTAAAACTAAAGAACAATGAACAGCAGTGGTAGAATTTCCTTAAACAATAAACAATAAACAAACAAACAATAAACAATAGAAAACAAAAGAGAGAAAAAAAAAAGAATTTTTTTTTTTTTTTAACAAAGTATCAAAAAACTAGCAAAACATTATAAGGTAGACGTATAAAATCAAAGACAGGAACAAATCTGCATTGGTTTTTGCCAGGATTCCAACAGATTCTGAAAACCATTTAGAGAAGTCAAGGTCGAGAGCTTCAGATCTTTTTGTAAGATATTCCATGAAGCAGGAGCGGAGTAGGAGAAGGCCCTTTTTCCAAGTTCAGTCCTCACTGACGGAACACTGCAGGTAATCATGTCCTGAGAGCGCACACTGTAGCTGCACTCACGCAAAGACATGTAGGAGGAGATGTATGAGGGCAGCAGACCAAGAAGTGATTTAAAGATGAAAATGTACCAGTGGAAGAGTCTGCGTGAGGTTAATGATGTCCAGTTAACCAGTGAATACAGGGTGCAGTGGTGGGTATGATAATCACAGCCAGTTATGAATCTTAGTGCACCATGATAGACAACATCCAACATCTGCAGGGTGCTTGTAGGAGCATTCATGTAGAGAATGTCACCGTAATCAATGGAGGGAAGGAAAGTCACAGATACAAGGCGTTTCCTAACATTCAGTGTTAGACATGATCTGTTTCTGAAAAAGAAACCCAGTTTAACTTTCAGTTTCTTCACTAGGTTTTCCACGTGGAGTTTAAAAGAGAGATGTGAATCGATCAGGATACCCAGATATTTATAGGAATCAACAAACTCAATAGGGACACCATTTGAAGATAAAATCAGAGGAGGATCTGCTGGAACCGCCTTCCTATTTGAAAAAAACATCCCTTTTGTTTTATCAGCATTTAGGACAAGTTTGAGATGGAACAAATCTGACTGGATGATGTCAAAAGCGGATTGCAGTAACTGGAAAGCCTTAGCTACTGTTTTAGCTCGGCAATAAACAACTGTATCATCAGCATAGAAATGTAAGGATGCATCAGGGATGCAGTGACCTACATTAGCTATGTAGATTGTAAAGAGAGTGGGTCCTAAAACTGAGCCTTGTGGTACACCATTTTTAACTGTTAAATAGCTGGAAAAAGTACCGTTATGTTGAACACATACCGTTATGTTGAACACACAAATACTGTAAGCATTTCTAAAAAGAAAAGGTGACACGCCATTAACCAGCCAATAAAAACAGAGTTTGTAACCAGCCAATAAAAACAGAGTTTGTAACCAGCCAATAAAAACAGAGCTTGAATTTGAATCAGCCAATAAAAACAGAGCTTGAATTTGAATTTCAGCAGACCATGGGAGAGCAGAGCCATATATGGCTCTGAGGGGGAGGGATCAGAATGCTTTGCCTGTTGAAATTTTTTCTAAGTGCTGCAGTTCTACAGAAACTTCAGACTGAACCTTTAATGAGTGAAAAATTAACCAAAACGGTATGCAGGTGGACCGAACCGAACGTGCCGTACCGAAAAAGTTCAGTACACCCACGTGTACGTTACATCCCTAATGATTAGTGATATTTTCAAGGAAAAAAATAATTCCGTTCCATCCTTCTACCCACCTTTCCATCCGTCCGGCTGTCCATCATCCAGTATCTTTACCCGCTTCTTCCTTTCTGGTTTGCGGGGTCAGTGGTACCCATATCCAGCCATCACTGTGTGAGAGGCGGGGGACACCCTAGACAGGTCTCCAGTCCATCACAGGGACACACAGAAACAAATGAGACAAACAACTATTCAGTTCAATTCAATTTATTTACAGTATATAGCACCAGTTCACAAGAGAAACATTCACATACTTGTACATACAAAGTCCAATTAGTAAAGTTCTCTATCTAAAGAAGCTAGCAGACAAATTGAATCTTCACTTTGTCACAGTCTCCCATCCTGAGCAAGCACAAAGGAGACTGTGGAAAGGAAAAACTCCCTTTTAAAACAAAGATCCTCCAGCAGAACCAGTCTCAGGACAAGCGGCCATCTGCTTTGACCGGCTGGTTGAGAGGACAGAAAGGAGAAACAAACAAACACAGAATGGCAGGTCCAGGTGTACTTTCTACTGGAAGAAAGACAAAAAGAAACACAAGTCAAGCATATAAAAATTATTACAAATACAAAACAGGTTGAGCAGTGTAAGTAGAGACAGTAGCAGTGTTCAAGCTCTCACTCTCACCTAGAGACAATTTAGAGTCACCAATCAGTCTAACTTGCATGTTTCTGGTCTGTGGGAGGAAACCGGAGTACCTGGAGAAAACCCACACATGCACGGAGAGAACAACAGTCTCCATCCATAAATTGATGTCTTCTTGTCCCACTCAACTTCTGTTTTACTCAAAAATAATTTAACAAAACATTATACACACATGTTTATGTTGCATACATCACCCCTCCTTCAAGGTCAAGGTCACAAATCAAGGTTAAGTGTTATACAAGGTTTTTGCTAATCACACTCATAACTTTGGATCTGCTTCATAAAAGTTAAATAAACTTGATACACATCTGCATAAACACTGGACTGCGTGTCATAATATTTTCATCAACCTAGTTGCTTGGTTAAGGTCCCAAATAAAGGCCAAGAGTTGTACAACGTCTTTACTTGTCTGGGCCTTTGCTAATGATTGCTGTATAATAGTTTGTTGATGGGTGTGCAATTTTCTCCATTTTTGTTAATCACACACTAAAAACATGCATTTTCCAGAGAAATAAAGTCATGTTTCTCTGAGCTGTAACAAATGTATCCACGTGTGTATGGTTTTACAAAGTGACTGATCCCTAGTTTTTGTGAGTGACAATGTTTTGTACAGCACTCCGTAAATAATATACTGTACATAACTTTGTGTAACCCACTTAATCATAGTTTGATGCAGTCGTAGTTTAATCCCTGCTCAACATTGTCAGTGCAACTGCAGATGTTCTTCTACACATCTCTGGTAAATGTGATGGCTCAAAAAAAGATGTAAGGCCAGTTGTTGACTATTGAAAATCCTTGCCAGCATGTTTCCACCAGAGATTCATCATAACAGATGGTAGAAAGAAAGTAGCGCAACTTTATAGCTGCACTGTATTTGGTCTTATTAAAGTTTAATGCAGCGGCCTACATTCTACTGTCAAATTAGACACTACTTTTGGTTCAACAGAATTATTACAGACTTCTCTTTGGAAAGTTTGGATACAGTGTTCTTCTGGTATATTGTTTGTTTTCTTTAATATTATATACAATTTAAAGAAAATAAACAATATACCAGATATATTATATACAATTTAGCATAAACACAATTTACTGAAAAGTTACCCAGCTTTCTGAAATTGATGAACAACTCAAATTCCTTGAATTTTTACATAGTTGGATCATTTAAAAAAAAGACATAAAACAGAAACCTCATTATGTGTCTTCACTAAAGAAGTGAATCATGATTTAAACACACAGTATAAACTATCATAGAAACTGAGAAATTCTACATTTTTTCCATCCACTACAGGAAAATAGATATTAATGATAAATTGCGTTTGTGTTTGTCTGTAATTGTAGCAAAATATCTCATGAACATGGATTTATTAAATCTCACCCAAGTATTTATTGGATTAGCTTTAGGAGTCACACTAATTCAAAATGGCTGCCACAGCTAATTGAACTGAGCAAAACAAACAATTCCCAAACTACAGTCAGTTTTACAAATATTGAGTCAAAGTTTGGGTTGGGAGTAGAGTCATTCACAACACACTCTGACCTCTTGACATACTGTATATCATCTCACATGATGTCACACACATCATTTGCAAAATCCATCCATCCATCCATCCATCCATCCATCCATCCATCCATCCATCATCCATCCATCCATCTTCTACCACTAATCTGTGGTCACAGGGTCACAAGGACAGTAGGGAAACCAAGACATCTCTCTCCTCATTTCATAACTGACCTTTAAACTTTTCATTTGATATTTGCTGAAGCTTTCTCCATCCACGCCGTCCTGCCTGGACTCTCTTTTTCACCTCTTTCCCACACTCCCTGCTTTACTGAACAGTTAAATCCAAGTACTTGAAGTCCTGCACTTTTGTGACCTCTGCTCCTTGTAAGATAAGATAAGATAGAACTTTATTGATCTAAAGAACCTTATTGATCTAAAAAAAGTTAAGTCTGGTCCTCTGGACATTCAAAAAACAAAACATCAGTTTCCATGATGGCATCCCTAATCTTATCCACAAAGTCCACCAAGTATGCTTTCATTCTTTCATTATTATTTTCTCAGGCAGGTAATCTTATTGAGACAGACTCTTTTACAAGAGGGACCTGTACCAGAGACACAGAACATCAGACACATAACATAACACACGAAGCATGAAACGTTATTTTCACATTTAAAAGGAGCAGAGTTTAAACGAAACCTAAAAGAACAAACAGGTTTAAAATGTTGTTTTCCATTTTCTTTAAAAGGTGTCTAAAATATCCTGGAGGAATGAAAAGACAATTTCAGTTCTTGCTGCGGGGTATTCCAGAAAGATGGAGCACAATGGTAGAAGGCCTTTTTCTGACTTCTGTGGGAAATGAAGGGACACTGAAAGAATTAACATCCTGGGAGCGTTCGCTGTGACTCCACTGTCTTTGTGAGATTTACTGTTATTTAAAACAAGATAAATCTTAGTAATAACACACACAGCAAGGTTTAGGAGCGGGTGTGTATTTTCTGTGAAGATGAAATGTAGTCCCAGCTATTAAACCATCAGAGCTCAGAGAGCAGCAGAGGACTTTGGGTCTTAATTTGGTTGATCATTTCTGAGCTTTACTTTAACACCTCATACACTCCAGGTTCTGCTCCTTTAGCTTCATTAAACTACATGAGCCGGTGTTTACAGGGAATCTGGAACTGGAACAGTACAAATCGACAATTTAAAAGTAACCGCTGGATGTACAACTACAAGGATTTACACCTGGAATAAAAGATGGCTGCCACAGCAAAGTAATTGTAAGATTTACAGTTTTTCCCTCCAGGTTCCTGAGTTCCAGGTGGCGCCGGTGAGCAGCAACAGCTGAAGGTTGTTTCCACCGTTTAGCGCCAGGAGTATATACTGTAACGCCAAAATTACACTACATGTGTTACGGCTCCGCCCCGCTCCGGTCCGACCTCCGCAGCAAATACGCACCCATTATAATCAATGAGAGACATTTACACTGGCTCCGCACGGCGGCGGCGAGCTGCGGAGAGCGGACGGCAGTCCGTCAAAATTAGAAATTTTTCTATTTCTGCCGGACGCCGGAGCTGTGCGGAGTCAACTTTTGAAGATTACGTCGCACCAACAGGAAAAGGAACGAGCACAACTTCCGTATTTACAAAATAAAATCACCACGGGCGGACTTAATCCTAGCTCTATACGGATTTATTTGTACAAAAATGCTGTCAAACTATCATTTATGACTACGCCTACAAACGCAATACAATAAATAAATAAATAAATAAATAAAGTATTTTATTCTGAAATGTAATACATCACTTCCTGTTGCTCAAACCATGTCCTGTCGCTCATTTACGAGAGAAGATCAAGGCAGCAGTCTCTACTGTTGTTCTCCTTCTTCCACCGAATGAATTGTTTTGTTCTGACTTACTTATTTATCACTTGATTTATCGCGCGATCCCGCAAATCCCGCGCATGCGTCTCGGAGCGGCGCATGCAGGCGGACCTGAGCTGAGCGGAGGAAGTGGAAATTGGAGTTTGAGACGCTCAGCTGCGACCTGCGGAGCGGGGCGGACCGCATGTAGTGTAATTTTGGGGTAAGCCTCCAGACGAGCTCCATTCGCTGCTGGAGCATTACCTGCTCACTGGTACTTGTGCCTCCAACCCTTTAATGTACAAACTGCTGAGAAGTACTTACCCTAGTGTTTTTCCTCTGTGTTTCAAGAGACCTGCTGTCTTGGTCTAATCTCCTGGACCGCTTACCTGACGACCTGAGCCTCCTATGCTGGTACTCACCTGCTGTACCTTTTCCATCCAACCACTCGCCTTCTTTATTCTGCAATCACCGCTGCATCCACTGCCTGGATCCTCCTGTTGGAAACTCTCTGCCTTCTCCTCCGAGCCACAACCGACAACCAAACAGCAAGGAACCAGGAACCAGCATCATCATCTCCAACAAAAAACACAATTCTTGAAACAATACAGTTTCCCTCCATTTACAGGCTCTCTGATCCCTGGCTTGTACAATCAATCAATCAATCAATCAATCAATCAATCAATCAATCAATCAATCAATCAATCAATCAATCAATCAATCACCTTTATTTAACCAGGTAGAGCCCGTTGAGATCGAGATCTCTTTTACAAGGGTGACCTGGTCAAGTGGTCAGCAGCACACGTCACATTGGCAATAGGCATTTGCACTTATCAAAAAGAAAATAAAGAAAACTACAATCACAGTAAACAGATGTTGACAGTTCAAAACCAACAGGATATGACAGATTTCTATATACATTATATACAAAACAAGCAGACAAAAAAACCCAACAATGACATGTATATTGGATAAGTAGTGGTTAGAAACATCTGCAATGGTCAAGTTTCTTGATGACATTTTCTACTACGGTTGACATAAAGGATCCAGGAGAGATGAATGTTGATAGTTTCAGATCTTTCTGTAAGTTGTTCCAGGCTGAGGGGACGGCGAAGCTGAATGCTCTTTTTCCTAGTTCAGTTCTGACAGGAGGAACTGACAGGAGGACTAAATCGTTAGAGCGCAGGGAGTAATGACTGTGTGATGTTTGTATTAAGGAGGTGAGGTATGACGGGACTAGGTTTAGGAGGGTCTTGTAGATGAAGGATATCCAGTGAGTGTATCTGCGAGTGCTGAGAGATGACCAGCCAGATTTTACGTAAAGCTCACAGTGATGAGTGCGATAACTGGAGTCAGTAATGAACCGAAGGGCACCGTGGTAAATGGAGTCTAAGGACTGTAGGTATTTTGATGCAGCACTCATGTACAGCACGTCACCATAATCTAGTATTGGCATGAATGTTGCAGCTACTAATGTTCTCCTGGCTTTGCATGAGAAGCAGGATTTGTTTCTGAAGAAGAAACCTAGCTTCAGTTTGAGTTTAGTGGCCATTTTGGAGATGTGGGTTTTAAAAGACAGTTCAGTGTCAATGTTGAAACCTAGATATTTGTAGGTGGAGACCATTTCTATTTGTTTTCCCTCTTGGGTTCCAATTTGAGGTGGGTTCTCTGGTTGCAGCTTTCTGTTGGCAAGAACCATGAACTTGCTTTTGTCGGCATTTAGGACCAGTCTAAGTTTTTGCAGCCGTGACTGAATAATATTAAAAGCATCCTGAAGAGAGGTGAAAGCTTGGCTGAGGGAGGAAGAACAGCAATAGATGATGGTGTCATCTGCGTAATAATGGTGGGAAGCATTTGACAGATCACTGCAAAGATCGTTGATGTATAGAGAGAAAAGAATGGGACCCAAGACAGAACCCTGTGGCACCCCTTTCACAACATCTAAGAATGTAGAGGAGGATCCGGCTACATGAACAGACTGCGTTCTGTCAGTTAGGTAGTTGGTGAACCAGGAGACTGCAAGTTTTGATAGACCAGAGTGTTCCAGGATGTTTGTCAATAGTCTATGATCAACTGTATCAAATGCCTTGGACAGGTCTATAAATAGGGCAACACAGAATTGTTTGCAGTCCAGGGCATGTATGATGTCATTTAATAAAGTATATATACACAGTATATCAGAGGCATAGTCAGAGAGAGTCAGAGTTTCTTAATTTGTCATTCGCACCACGTGGTACATGTGGTGGAACAAAATTTTATATAATTTTTAATATATCTCATCACTGTAAATAAATCACTAATTATACTTGGAGTCCTGATTCTGTTCCTCTCTCAGTCCATACTCTCTGGGTTCTGGTCCTCTATTATTGCTATCTCAATAGTTTATTATCTGGGTGTCCAAATACTTCTGTAAAAAGTCTTCAGTTGATCCAAAATGCTGCTGCCAGAGTCTTAACTGGAGTTAGTAGGAGAGATCATATCTCTCCAGTTTTAGCTTCTCTCCACTGTCTCCCTGTCTTACTAAGGAGCCACAGAAGCCAGGTAAGACACAAAGTCCCTAGACCTGACTCAACTTTTAATAATAAAAAAAAACAACAACAACTATGCTTTGTAGTTTTACATTGTTTGAAAGTACATCCATTGATCCATCCATCCATCCATCCATCCATCCATCCATCCATCCATCCATCCATCCATCATCTTTACCTGCTTCTTTGTTTTCGGGTTGTGGGGGTCATTGATGCCCATGTCCAGCAGTCACTGTATGAGAGGTGGGGGACACCTGGACATGTCCACAGGGACATAGAGACAAACGAGACAAACAACCATTCACACTCTCTCTCACATCTAAAGACAATTTAAAGTTACCAATCAGTCTAACATGCATGTTTTTGGTCTGTGGGAGGAAACCGGAGTACTCGGAGAATCACACATGCACAGAGAGAACATGCAAACTCCAACCAGAAAGGCCCCCTGCCAGGATTTGAACCGGCAACCTGCTCGTTGGGAGGCAGCAGCTCTACCAACTGAGCCTGTTTGAAAGTATAGTTTCTTTAAATGATTGGAGTGGCAAAAGATTAATGTGTGGTGGTCAAGGCCACCAATGCCACCTCATGGCTCCACCCTTGTGCCTGGTGGTGAATAAGATCGTTCCCTCCACTCACCAGGGCCCATCACTCCATGCTGCCTTGGACAAGAAGTGTAACTTGGTTTTGCAGCAGAAACATTAAGGTCTACTTGCATTCCCTGTTCAATTCTAGTCCAGAAAAACCCTCATCTTGAAAACTACAAACGTTCTTTATTAAAATCTCTCTGTGATGGGGGGACATCTGTGTAACGGCTTGTTATCTTTGGTGTCAGTCCAGTTAAAGATAACTGTCACACACACAAAAAAAATCAACCTTAAACGCAGAAAGGCCATATTTTAGCAATTTTTACAGCTGTTCAGTTAAGTTTGATGTGGCAGTAGCTCAGTTACATTCCTGATACAAGACCACTCCAGGGAGGACTTTATCTTTCTACATTTGAATGCCAGACTTTTTTTCACACCTACAAAACATTGATCATGAAAGATATTCTTACAATATAATAAACTGCCTTTTGATATGCAAATTTAGGATGTGAACACTGATGCTGATGTGAACACAGTCCACTCAGAAAGGTTAGACTGAATCACTTCAGAGAAGACTATTATGGAAAGAACAATTGACACGTCAGTTCCTGAAGAGAGCTTCATCCATCACAGTCCAATGGTCTTGTTAGGAATTCCTTTGTCATGAGGAACTAATTCACCCCTGAGGTTACAGCACCACCACTTGTCCTCTCGTCTTTTATTGAAGCTTCTGTTGATGTTTTTATTTTTATATTTCCCTCCCAGTCAGGCAGGACACAAACAAGAGTGTAAATCCACATGCAGACAGATGCTAACACACAGATCCTTCTGACTAAGCACACACACACCATCTGCAAGAACCGTGAAAACCACTGGGAGAAACGGTAATCAACAGATTGCCCAACTGCTCATTACCTGAATATTATTGAGCAGAAACAGTTTAAAGGCAACACTTTGCGTGCACACACACACATGCACGGACGCACACACACACACACACACACACACACACACACACACACACACACACACACACACACACACACGCACGCACGCACACAGCTGTACAGATAAAGGCTGGCTGATGGACAGCTTTTAAAGCTCAGGTTCTCTCCATGTTCCTGTTAAGATTTCTTGCAGCTCCTACCAGCTTCAGCATCAGTATGACACCTGTGCCACCTGCTCCTCAGTCTGAACCCACATGATGTCAGCTGTGAAGATGCTCTTTAATTTAAATCCTCAAATTCATTCACCAATGGCAATTCATGCCAGAGTTGTAGACTCAACTCAGATCATCTTATATTCCAGCCATCTTGGTGAAACCTTGAAAATCACGTTAGGTGCAATATCATGAGATATTGCAAGACATCCTGTTCAAAGTAAGTGTTATGAATTACTATAAGCTTCTACCACGTCAAATGTTAGCTGAATATCTGTAAAAGTGTTTGAGTTATTGCTGATTTTCTGTCTTGTAGGTGTCAGTCGCAGCTATCTTGAACTATGTTGGCTTCAAAGGTAAAATTGAGCACAACATTTATTTTCAAGGTTTGACAAAAACACTCTTATTTTTGTTACTCCTTTCTCAACATCAAATGATCCTGGTTTAAACCTATAGGCAATCCTTCAAGGACCACTATGTCATTAATAAAATTATGCTTTGTTTTTAATGCTAAAATACAGTGCGCATATACCGGTACTTCCGGTGAGATGGTGCCCGTGTGCATGGCTTGCAATCCACCTCTACTGACAGTGTTAGGATTTTTTGTGTTTTGTTCCTTTTTTACGGTGGCCGACGGGTGCAAACGCACAGCAAAAACAGAACAGCACGCTGCAAAAAGAAAACAGCATTCCAAAAGTTGAAACATGCATCAAAATGAAAACAACAGCGTTCCAAAAGTTGAAACACGCATCAAAATGAAAACAACAGCGTTCCAAAAGTTGAAACACGCATCAAAATGAAAACAACAGCGTTCCAAAAGTTGAAACACGCATCAAAATGAAAACAGCGCTCCAACAGATGAGGCGCACTGCAAAAGATAAGTTGCGCTCCCAAAGGGGACGACCTGCAAACACAGAAGCGACCTGCAAATAGAAAAGCTACAACGGAAGTGCTCCAG
>JBBPBX010033509.1:0-33210 GCA_038048925.1 Garcialebias charrua
GTGTGCTCTGGAACTTTCATTCTTGTATATGCATGAAACAGTGTTTGTTTTTTATTACACATACAGTAGACAGGATATTGTTTAGTGCGCACGCACATATACTCACCTCCTTGTAGCATTTTACAAGTGAAGTCTGAGCTCAAAACTTCAGGTTCCCGTGCTGCGTGAGCGGGCAAACCTGAGGCCCTGTTCCCATTTTGGGAGCAGGACACATTCAGTAGTCTGAGATTTTATTGTCGTGTGTGGATGACAACCACAGCATACTAGTTATTGTTTAGGGCGCACACACGCGCAGCCAGCTCCTTGTAGCATTTTACAAGTGAAGTCTGGGCTCAAAACGTCAGGTTCCCGTGCTGCGTGAGCGGGCAAACCTGAGGCCCTGTTCCCATTTTGGGACCAGGACACATTCAGTAGTCTGAGATTTTATTGTTGTTTGGGGATGACAACCGTAGCAGACTAGTTGTTGTTTAGGGCGCACACACGCGCCACCAGCTCCTTGTAGCGTTTTACAAGTGAAGTCTGGGCTCGAAAGGCCAGGTTCCCGTACTGCGTGAGTGGGCAAACCTGGGGCCCTGTTCCCATTTTGGGACCAGGACACATTTAGTAGTCTTGAGATTTTATTGTCATGTGTGGATGGCAATTTTTCTTTATTACACAGGGGTCTGAGTGTTCTTGTGTGTTTAGACGTTCCGAACCAGCTAGTCTGTGTTCCTTAAAAACACAGAAACTGGTGGTAAAAACTAGGCATTTACTCTCCTTTGGTGAGTGAGAGCGCCTGTAATGGTGCAGGGGTATCTCCTTTACTCTTCTTTTGCTGGTGGCCCCTTGCAGCTCTTGTAGCATTTCTGCCTGGTGGGCCTGCGATACCGAGGCCACTTGTCCTTGTCCATCCCGCCAGGGCCCCTCGGGCCCTGAGATGGTTTAACATCAGAGAGTCATCCATAGCCTTATGGGTGGATAAGCTCTCAGCGTCATCGATGTTGCAAGGAAAAAACTACCAGGTAGCACAGCTGAACAGGTAGCTGAAAATCCTCCTCCTGGACTGTGCTGGACAGAGTCTCCTCGTTAGCCGGGGCTAAACGTGGAGGTACTTGTGAGCCCGCTAGCGGTGCTAAGACGGGCCCTCGAGCAGCGCAGCATCGGTAAAAAACACTTCGTCATGCGATGAATTCTACCGTCGATTCGCAGGATGGCGGAAAAGGCAAAATATGAGAAGGTTAGCTAGCAAGCTAGTCCAAGCATTTTCACATACCTCACGATGGAGTCCTTCGTTGTCCGCTTGTAGCCGCGCTAATCATGTTAGCAACGCTGTCCTCCGCCACGTGTTGGCGTGGTTAGCCATGCTAACCGTGGGAGCTAGCCAGATAACGGCGGAGTTATTCCGTTTCCACTCTCCTTTCTCCGGGGTCATCCGCGAGAAAAGCTTTGAGTGTCCTTGCGTGTAGCCTCCCAGAGCAGAGCGGACAGGCCTCGTGGGTGTCCACTGCTGAAAAGGGGGGGTATCCAGATCCGCTGAAGCAGGTTCGGGAGCCGGAGCTCACAGCCTGCCAGGTTCCTCGTCCGAGGGCGTCCTCTCGCCGAGCTGCTCGGGGCTGCTGGCCTGTTAGCTTCGTCAGCTTAGCAGGTAGCATGCTTCGCAGTTAGCGTTCGCTAACCGAGCAGTAGAAAAGCAGAAGAGAAAAAGGCACGGGAGCTGGGGCTCGCTGGCCTGCTGGTCTTCTTTGACTTTTGGGTTTTCGCATTACCTTCTCGGAAGCCGTGGCTGAGAAGAGTTAAGCTCGTTAGCAAAGCTAACGTCATCCTGAGACGTCTCCTTCCTCGTGTCGCTTTCGCCGGCTAGCCTGCTAGTTGTTAGCAGGGTAGCGGTGTCGCTCAGTTGGCGCCCTCGAGCGAAGCGTTCTGTGGAGAGAGGAGAAGAAAACTTCGGGGTGAAGAAAAATGTGCCGGGCCAGCCTTCGCCAGCCCAGCAGTCCGCAGTAGAAGATTCTCTGTATGCTCTGTGTGGGGAGCGAGCTCACCTCTGGTCGAGCGATGAAGATACAGAGAAGATCCGAGAAGAGTGTTTCAGGTATTTGCGAGGTGAAGGGCAAAAAGAGAAAGATGGACGGGCGTCAGCCGCTTAAATGTCCAGAGGGCGGGGCCTCTGGCGCGACGCTGACGCCCATGCCGTAAAGGCGTGAGTGTATTACTTCAGGTCACCGCGCGGAGGCGCTGATTCCTGAACGGATCAGACGTTTACATAAATGAACATCTTACCAAGAAAAATGGAAAAATTGCAAAAGAAGCAAGGTGGTTAAAAAACAAAGAAAAAAAATAGCATCAACATGGACTAGAAATGGATACGTCTTTATCAAAGCAAAGGAAGGGTCTCAGCCTAAAATGATAAAAGAGCTGACGGATCTGGATGAATTCAAGAGATGAAAAATTACAAATCAATGAAACAACTCACAATCAAAATGGATAAAATATACAGTGAAATGAACAAATACATTAGAACATGACAACATACGAAGACTCAGAACCTAAAATATATAATGTTGAAAATGTGATTGATGCAAATTTTTTTCCTGTAATAAATGATAGCGAATATTATAATGAAGACCAGTTTAATGACATCAATATATCAAATGGAGTTCTCTCCATTATTCACTTTAATAGCAGAAGTATAAATGCAAACATATCCAAAATAACAGATTACTTAAAACAATTAAATAGAACTTTTACGATAATAGCGCTGTCAGAGACATGGCTTAATGATGATAACACAAGTAATATTCACATCGAGGGGTATGAATTATATCATATGAACAGAAATAATAAAAGAGGTGGTGGTGTCGCTCTATTTGTCAATAATGAAATAAAATGTAAATTAAATAGTGAAATGTCAATAATAGTTGATAATATTATGGAAATGATAACAATAGAAATAATAAACAAAAACGATAAAANCACCCACCAGCTACCCCACATGAATGTTTATTATTCTGGGAAGAAATACAGTATAAACATGCAGCAGAGTACAGCAGTGGGTGTCCTAGTTATTACTGTCAATACCGCCCATTTACTGCCAAACAGGCTCTATTATTAGATTGCACTGGACTCTCATCAGGTATCTTCAAAGGTTGCAACATAAATCACATTTGACAACTTTTTCCCCCCCTACTTTGTGAAGTTCTGCGTTGCGATCCACGTGGGTCCAGCATATGTTTATCATCACGGAGGAAAGAAAATCATGAAAGTTTCCCTTGTTTTGCAGTCTATGATTTCTCATTTTTTCCATTTTCCAAATGAGAGAGTGACATCTGATGCAAGCCGGGTGGAGTAAATGTATTTTCCTATATGTTTCAAAGTATTCTAGTCACGTTTTATTTTTTTCATTTTTTTATTTTTATTAATGAGGTCTTCTGGCTTTTTCCTCACGGCAGTTGATTTTTGAAAAGATATATCTTAAACTGTTGTATTCTAAAGAATAGAATCCAGAAAAAGAAACAAAAATGGTTTTAATTTAGAAAATGGGAAAATTTTGTGCAATGAAACAAAAGAATCATGAAACTCACTAAAGCCACTGTGAAAAATATAAGAAACCTTGTTTTATGGAAACAACCTAAATTTAATACCACATGAGCGGCTGCCATCAGGCCCAGAAGGCGCATCACTGCTGCCGCCGTCACCACCTTCCCTGGTTGGACGCGCCTCAGCTGTGCTGTCAGATCGGCTGCCCTCTGCTCTGACAGGCGTGCTCTCATTGAGCGTGAATCCAGTTCTACCCCCAGGTAAACAATGGATTGTGCTGGGATTACTGAACTTTTCATCCCGTTTACAGCAAATCCCAGGTCCAGCAGGTGTTCTGCTAGTACCCTGGTCTGGATTACTGCTTCCTCTCGCGACCTGCTTAAAAAATAAGTGTGTCGTCTAGATAAGACAGGATCCGCATCCCTGCTGAGGGAAGTGGGCGTATCGCTGCTTCCACACACTTTGAAAAAGTTCTGGGAGCTAACAAATAGCCGAAAACGAGCCTTTTGAAACTCGAACTGGTTCCCCTGGAAGGAAAACCCTCAGGTATTTCCTGTGTTGTGGGATGATACTCACGTGCCAGTAAGCATCCTTCGGATCGAGGGATGTGAACCAGTCTCCCTTGTGCGCATTCCTCAGCAGCTGTTTTATGGTGAGCATGTGAAAAACTTCTCACCAAAATCGATCTGTTGAAAATTGACAGATCTAAGACTGATCTCGCCCCTCCCTTTTTCTTGGGCACGAGAAAATATCGAGAATAGAACCCTTTGTTCTGATCTCCTTCTGCCACCTTGGAAATCGCTCCCTTCGACAGCATTTCTGACAGTAGGGAGTTTTGATTTTTTGTCTAACAATACTGTTTCCAGTATTCCCTTGAAAGGTGGTGGTTTTGCAGCAAACTGGAGTGCATAACCCTTTCTTATGATTTTTGACAGCCACCTGTCTAAACTGCATTTTTGCTGCCACTGCTGGTATCTTCTGCCCAGTGGCAGCGCGAGATCTTGCTGTCTCGAGCGCATCATGTGCGTCAGCCAGTCGCTGGGGCCCTCCCTCCGTTACCACGGTAACCCACGGGGGCCCCGCCCAAAAAGGGCCGGCTTATTGCGTCAGAGACGTGGTCCGCCCCTGCGTCTGACGTCGACACGTTTGCTGACATGGGGAGCGCTCGTTGTGGTGATGCGCCGCTCCCGCTGGGCACTGCTCGTCTTTTAGGCGGCAGTGCTTGATCAGTCTGAGTGTTTTGTCCCTTTTTACCTCGTTTGGAGCTGTTGACGAGCTGCAGAGAGGTGGTGTCACTCCTGTGTGTGGGACGCCAGTTAAACACGTGATGAGACGGTAGCAGAGCTCTGCTAGCCTGCACGAGAGCAGAGCTAGCGTCACGTGACCCAATGTGAAGCGGCGAGCTGTGGGTTTCGCACTGCTTCGTCTACGCGACACGAGTCTTAATAAACATGGTATCTGGATGTTTAAATACCTTTTCGTGTCCTCCGCTGGGCCGCGTGGAAGCTGGGCCGGCAGCATTTGATTTTATGAGAGGCAGCGAGCCGTGGTTTTTACACGGCTTTGTCTGCGCCACACGAGGCTTAAAAAACATGGCGCCTGGATGTTTATTTACCTCTTCGAGTCGTCTTTTGGGCAGCGTGGAAGCTGAGCCGGCGACGTTTGATTTTATGAGAGGCAGCGGGCTGTGGTTTTTCCACGGCTTCGTCTGCGCCATAGGCGGATTAATAAACGTGGCGTCTGTATGTTTATTCACCTTCTCGTGTCGACTGCTGGGCAGCGTTGAAGCTGAGCTGGTGACATTTGATTTTATGAGGGGTGGCGGGCTGTGGTTTTTACACGGCTTCGACTGCGCCTTAACAGTTACACCAAACATGAAACATTTATTTATTGTTACCTTGTTTGAGCTGTTTTTATTCTTGGACACCCGACTGCCAAAAGCTAGTCTGTTTGTGGAGGGAAGCCTGTGTGTCAGCGCGGCTGTGGAGTCATACGGCCCCACAGACAAGCCCGAAACATGAGAGAATAACATCATTTTTCCGTGAAGCCTCCACTCTCGTGATTCCCACAAAGGAGGCTGCTGGGGCCCTGATTTTTGCGGGCGCTGCAGCAGCCTCGTTCCAGAGTGCCGTCACGGTCGGGGAGCGAGGCCAGACCGGGTATGGACCAGGTCTGGACTTCGCCGCGACCTGGTGCCTAACCTCGAGCCCGCTAGGTCGTTCGGCCTAGGCGGAGAGGGGGTTGGCCCTGACAGCTTCCTGCATGCCGGCTAGCAAAAAAGGCTGCGTGTTGAGCGTAAGTAGCAGGCCCTGTGATTACATAGGCGTGCATTCCTGTAGCCTTTCGCGCCAAAAACAACACCACAAGGAACAGTTTTCTTTCTTGGTCGTGGTCTAACCAAATAAAAAACACATCATACATCACTTCTTGTAGTAATTGTTGATTGAAAAAAGCTTCCCGGCGACGTTCGGTACGGTATCCGTGCCACAATGCTCTCCAGAGACATGAGGCCGGGGCTACTGTTAGCATTGCTTAGCGGCCTTGGGCGCTAACGGTAATGCGTGCGTTCTGTAGCTTTTCATGCAGAAAAAACATCGCCACAACGACCGTTTTCGTCTTGGTTGTGGCTTAAGAAATAAATGAAGACGTCACTCACCGCTGATGAGGCTTCCGACGACGTGGTTAGCCACCGCTACTTAGCCACCGCTACTCGTTCTCCCTTAGGGGGGAGGCCAGTGCGGCTGGCTAGCGTCGCGTTCTCCGGTTCCCTTGAGAACAGAGAAGCGATGGCCTCGTTCAGCAAGTAGTTTCCCGCCCCGAAGCAAACCCCCGACATTTGTAGCATGTCGGCCCGTCTGACTGTCTGGCTCCGCAGAAGAGCTCACAGGAAGGCAGCGGAGGTAGGGCGGGTGGGGAGCTGAACGAGGACTTCTGGTATCGTTAACCTTAATCTTCGGATAATTATTGGCAAAATCTTGACAATTTTACTAAGGTCTCAGCCGAGGCTGAGTTAAAATTTTTTTTTTTTTAAAGGTTCTCATTCGGGCTGAATGAAGAAGAGGAGATAGATCCACCTCGGTCGAGGGGTTTTACGGACCGAGGGGTGGGCCCATCCGGTAGGTGGGCGTGGACTAAAAGGTTTTCAGTGGACGCTGACGCGCGAGGGAGGATTCCAATAGGAGCTAAAGGGCGAGCTATACGACGTTAGAACAAGCATTGACCTTTAGTTTAGCTAGTTATGAGTTGTTTTGCTAATATATTAAAACTCAAATCAGTCTGCTGGCTCCTCAGATAAATTGTGTTAACTTACTTTTATATATACAGTATATGAATGTTTCTGTTCAGTGCCTTGAGATGACTTCTGTTGTGATTAGGAAATATATGAATAAACTGAATTGAATTGTGAACATAGACTTTCAGGCTTAGGCGTGTAATAAAACATTGTGATCAACTGTATGAAATGCAGCTGTGAGGTCTAACAGGACCAGTGTAGACACCTGTCCATTGTCAGAGGCCATGAGAATATCATAAGTAACTTTCACCAGTGCTGTTTCTGTGCTGTGATGAGCTCTAAATCATTTTCAATAATGTTAATATTTATAATATTATAACCCCAGTTTCTCATCTACAACTTATCAACTTCTAAAGGGAGTATCTGAAACAAAAATATTGTTTTCTTTGTTAAATAGTAAATTTTCAGTATGTCATATGTTCTAATATTTTTGGAGGGGATTGTGATTATATGATGTCTCTGTTTATTAGAGAACTGGAAGACTTATAGAAGAGGAGAGAGGAGGGAAATAGACTGATAGAAAGAAGAGTTAAAGAGAAGACGAATACAAAGACTGGTAGAAAAGAGTGAACGAGAGCAGAGGAAATTAGGAAGACTGATAGAAAGAAGAATAAAGCTGTTTTTTGAGTAACTATGAAATAAGTGGAAGAACAAATAAAAGGAAAACAATAGGTATATAATCATATTACTAAATTGTGTCTTATTTGTTATGTTTTAAGTATTTCTTGTTACTATTATCTGTGCTCTTTCAGTTTTGTGCGTAACCTAGATGAGCTCATGTCAGCGGACTACCTGACCTTCACTCACCTCACACGCACACACACACGCACGCACGCGCACACAATATAAATACACATCTAACAAAGCTAAGTCTGGTCCTCTGGACATTCAAAAAACAAAACAAATCAAAAAAATTGTAGAAACGTTTCGTCTTTCGTCCGAAAGACTTCCTCAGCAGGGTTGCCAGATCTCCAGACCGAAAGAAGCGATCAGCTCCTTCAAAACAAGCACAAAAAAAGCACCCCATCCCATTGTGTAAAAAAAGGCAGTTTTAAACAGTATAAACATATTTATTATGGCATTACATATAACCAGCAAAATTATACATTAAAGAACGTATTCAGTCTAAAAGATAAAAATACATTTTGCATTTTTCTCCCATCTGTGGTCGTGGTCAGATCCAGTCTTGAAGAGCACGCTCTTTCTCCCAATCTTTATTTTTTCCATATTTACCCCACTTAGAGCTCATATTAGCGTTGTCTTGTCTAGACATTTCACTAAATTCTTTAGTTTGTAGCAGGTCGCTTTTGTAAATGAGCCCTCGAGGCTCAATGAGATTTACCTGACTAAATAAAGGTTGAATGAATGAATGGACAAAGAATAAATAACAATGTTGCATTCGCGTGTAGTCGGATGTCCCGTGAAGAAACACGGTTTTTAATTTTAAACTCACTTTGAAAGTAATTTTCATTAATTTATCATTTTGTTTGCTAAAAACTAACATAGTTGAATGATACAAGATATATATGTTGTGTCACTATATGCTGCTCATGCTGACTCATCATTAATTGCTCGCGCTTATATAGTTTTACCGGCTCTGACTGTCGCTTGCGCCAACTGCACCTGAACGTAACATCCGCCTTGACGTAACATACGTGGAAGGGGGCGTGACAAACTACCTACCACTCGCATTACTGCTCGACTGAAAAACAAGCACAAATAAGCGACTCAATGTCCGCGAGAAGCCCAAAAAACCGCCACAAGCGGCTGATCAAATTTGAAAGCGACTCCAGGGAAAAACAAGCCCAATGCCGCTTGAAATAAGCGGACTTGGCAACTATGAGTCTGAGCTGCTGTATTCAGCTCAGTCTTATAAATAGCACCCTCTCACAGTGGATCAACCAGTTGGCTGATGACAGCTGAAACCAGCTGCTCACATGATCAAGGAGGACCATCAGCCTAACGATGGATCGTTAGCACCCTGATGGTTGTTTGCTATTCACAGAGGGCTGAGTGATACTAGCAATAACAGCATTGTAAGAGGGGGACAGTTGAACCCGGAGGCCTCCACCTCTGTTTAATGATGGACGGTTTCTTTTCACAAAGATGGCCTCCTTTACTCCTCTCTCAAACCATCGTTCCTCTCTATCAAGGATGTGAACATCTTCATCCCTGAAAGAGTGACCGCTGGCCTGGAGATGAGTGTAGACCTCAGAGTCCTGACCTGATGATGTTGATCTTCTGTGCTGAGCTGAATACAGCATCTCAGACTGAGGAAGTCTTTCGGACGAAAGACGAAACGTTTCTACAATTTTTTTGTTTTGTTTTGTTTTTTGAATGTCCAGAGGACCAGACTTAGCTTTTTTAGATTTTTCTACCTGGATTATTGAGCATGCATCAGGGTATAAATACACATCAGCTACGTAAACATACACTGTGTACTTATACACACCACTGAAAGTACATACATGTTCTCATTCACTCACAAGGTATGCACGCTCACTTACTAGTATACACCTTGACTCTCCTCCCCAGTTTTAGTACTTTATTACTACCGGTACTACTATTACATTATTCATTTTATTACTCTTAGGAAATGTTAAAAGTGTGAAGACACATTCCTGCTGTTATATTTGATTTTAGTTGTTTAAACATGAATAAATATGTAAAAATAAATGAAACTGTAACTGTCCCCGTTTTTAATTTCATCTTGATCAAATTTAATTGTTTTTCGTCTCCGAGCAGGAAATGTCCCCCGATTTGCCTTCAGAAATCTGGTCACCTTACTTTGTAAGGTGATTGTTGTATTAAAATATATGAATATATGTTGTACTGCCATGATAAATATATTTAACTCAGTTTTACTGATTCATAATAATAGTTGTCACGTTCTTTGTTTTATTTGTGTCGAAAACATGAAATGGCAGGTGTATTTGCTAGATTCTTAGCAGCAGAAACGTTCAACTTTATTATTGGGTCCCCGAGGGGCAATTCATTTACAGCAGGTAATGGTAATGATACAGCCAACACATTCATACAATATAAAACAATAAAAGAATTAAAAGAATAAAAAGTACCTCCATTACAGATCAAAATGCGCAGCTCACATGGTTAGCTGAACTTCTGTCACGTGTTTGGCGTTAACCAGCTATGTTTTTATTTTAACTGTGGTGTGCGTGTTTTGTTATTATTTTCCTATTGTTTTTATTTACTGCAGCTGTTAATAATTTCTATTTCACAGCAACTGGGATGTCAATCCTTTCAGTAATGAAGTAAATTAATTAAATCAGTCATGGTCATAGACCAAGACAGTACTAAGTAGTTCATGTGTTAATAGAAGAGTTAAAAGTGTGACGTCACTCACTGACTGATCAAAAGTAAAAAATAAAAAAAGTTAAGTGAGTACAATTCTGTTTTGAAAGATTGTTTAATATTGATTGTAACTGAACATGTAATTCAGAGTAAGAGGTCAAATGTTATGAACATGTCTCCAAAAGGCTAAAGGTGAAGTTCAGTTCAAAGTTGTATATGTTAAAGGTGCTGTACTGTTGTGAGAACTGTGTTGATGTTAATACATTCTACATACTGTATTTGAAGGAAACACAGTGTTCGTCCGTGTGTTTTCTCACTTTTCTTCCTCTTTTTAAGGTTATTGCATAGACGCCCAGTTTGAGATGGGGAAAGATTTGGACTTCAGTACGTAGAAACAGGCTGCCGGCCAGTACCTCTTCTTGATCGGGACAAACACAGGACTTTGAAAAGAGGAGTAGCTCCTTCACCCTGTTCCTCACCGCGCCGTCGTCCATCACCGAACAAGTACAAACTCCATGTTGTGTTATGCATTTGTGCTACAAGCTAGTTTGTTAGCTTGCAGTTTGTTAGCTTGCAGTAAGAATGAAACGAGCAAGTTTGTGATGTTAGTTAAGACTAAAGTTAAAAATGCTGCAGATTGAGGACTAATGTGACATGATTCGTTACAAAATGTCAGTTTTTTATTTATTATGTTACTGATGCTTTGTATCTACATAAAAGGTTTTATAAGATAGATGGTTTGAAATAATCTCAGAACTCTGCCTGTCTTTTTCTAAATAGCACATTTGAAGTGGCCATTTTTTTCAGAGGGACTCTATCAACCTACAGTGTTTTGTCCCAATCAGGCAGACCCAAATGCACAGGACCATGCGGGCCGTACGCCTCTGATGTACGCCTGTGTGGAGCGAGCTGGAGTTCAGGTGGCACAAACCCTCGTGGCTGCAGGAGCCGACCCCTGCGTGGAAGACTGCTCTGGAGCTTCGGCTTTGGTCTACGCCATCAATGCACAGCACCAACCCACGGTGCAGGTTAGTCATGATGGTTGGAAGGATCATCATCCAGCTCATTCTGTTATTTTACTTCTTACACTGAGATCTGCTTTGTAGTAGTTAATGTGAATACAATTTTAGTGTTCAGTTCTCTTCTCTATGATCTTTATCAATGAATATTTACACAACAAACTTCTGCAAATACATAGGCAAGGCTTTATTTCCAGCTTTGTAATAATTTTATTTACCTACTGTTCTATTCGTGTTTGAAATTAATCAGACGTTGTGTATCTCTCAGACACTTTTATTAAAGTATCTTTTTGTCAAGCTGCTCACACAGGTTGCTCACAGGTGTCTCTCATTAACTATCTACTTGTGTTGTTCTTTTCTTTACATTTATGCATTCACATAAACTCATGCTCGCCACCTAGTGGACATACACATAATTCATTCAATCATCACACCTACCACTTTAAATGTCAGTCTATTTGACTTCATATTCCGTCTAAAATTTAAAAAAAAACTTGAGGATCAAACACTGAACCTTGAGGAACACCACAGTTAATCTCTTCAAACTGTGACCCCTAATGGTCAAACTGAAAACTGATATAATTAAAACCCATATGGAGGCACCTTCAGAGCCTTTCCAAGCCTGGTTAAAAGTTATTAGCGCTCCACCTTCACTCCTCCACCGCAGGTGTCACTAGATGCCTGCCAGGCCAGGGGTCGTGACATCATCATCATCGCCACAGAGATGGGTAGAAATGCAAGCCCAGTGACCAGGCATTACTTGAACGTCCCCCTGTCCCCGAACTCCTCGCCAGTGTCTTGCATGTCGCCATCTGAGATCATCCTGAAGATGGGCTCACCTCGACCGCGGGAGAAAACATCTTCAACTTCCGAGGAACAAGTGAGTCTATCAACATCACGTTTAATCACTTCAGATATGATGTGAGTTTGAGCTACTCCCACAGGTGGGCTTTGACTCTTGTTGGTGTGTGGAAGAGTAATGTTTAATGTTTAACAAATGACAACAAGCATCAACTGATGTAGGGTAATACATGAGAAGAGAGGAAAAACCATGCTGTGGGATGATTACTAAATAATCAGTTTATTTTTTACAAGATTTTATTTTGTTAATTCACAAACATCTTTCAACATAAAACATTCGAACAATTCGGCAAGCTGAAATAGGCTATATGCCACGGACTTCCGTTCTATCACTTCCGCATTCATTGGACAGACGGCGCACTTCCGGTTCACAGCCACAGGATGGCGATCTTTACACAATCTCTGCAGGACTTGCCGACAGTCAAGGATGTGTACAGAATTATTCAGACCTTGTCTAAAGCGCACATCTAAGAAAGACAAAGGATTTAAGCTTTATGTGTCCAACTACATAAATAACTCTGAAGGTAAGTCTGTATTTGTTTTCAGTTCACCAAACTGCATCATGTAGGCTAACACAGCTAACATAGTTAACCCTTGCTAAATTGTTGAGTAAACGTGTTTTGTCTGTACATTTCTGATTTAACACAAATGTTAGTTTCAAACAAGGAGGCAGGAGAAGTCAGGGCTGAGTGTTTACAGTCCATGAGGAGCAGCCAGAAGCCACTGTTTGAGTCAAAGGCACCTGACAGTTCAGTTTCAAACAAGGAGGCAGGAGATTTAGAGCAGATTTAGAAACACAAGTTATTTTAATTTAATTATTTTAATTCAAGTTTGTGTACAAAACTTGAGTTGAAGTTAAATATCAGACAATATAAACTCTTTATATTCAACACATGTCTGCTATATGGTTTTGTGAATCTCACTGTTTATAGCAGCTCTTAATAAGAGATGTTTTCTTTCACTGTACAGGACACCGTAGTGATGATGAGGAGGGAGCCAGCTGGTCCAGCCTGGATGTTTGTGAGCTGAGATCAAATACAAACACCAAATACAAACAAGTTGCTCCACAGTGATGACGAAGGACATGTGATCCATGTGGATGGTTGAACAGAAGAGCTGCTTCATCACTTACCTTTGTCTGACTGATTAATGTTTTTAAATCTCCATTAGCTGTCGAGGAAGCTGTGACTTAAAGTCAGAAGCTGTAATGCTATAAACTGTTTAAATCTTGTGCCTCANAGACTCTCTGACTCTGACTGTTATTGTGCACTGGTGTTGTTAGCCCATATTAGCTCAAGTTTTCCTGTTGGTGAATTCTCTCCCCAGATGGAACAGTGGCAGAGCAGCCGACTCGTAGCCCAGAGGTTGTGGATCGATTCTGATCAATGCCATTTTGTTGGACATACATTAATGACAACACACAGCATTTAATATTATTATTAAAGTGACTAAAATCAGTTAATATTTTATGTAGAAAAGGCATTTATATTTATTTACTGATTATTCATTTCCTCTATATTTTATACATTTAAATAGAATATTGTCACACAGACGTCACCATGGTGCTGGTTTACGCTGCAATGCAATCTGAAAAAAACTTTTTATCATTCATGCTTTATGATAATCATGAAATTTACAATGTTAATTTATAATCATAAAAGAGTAACTGTGCACAGTTACTTTTTATAAATTTGCACGTCTTTGTTCATAAACCAACTGTTGCTTTTTCTGCATTCATTTCTCTCGGAGCTACGTTCTGTTGTGTCAAACTAAGGACATTGAGAAGACTTTTTTTATTTTCTGATTATTTATTTTAATCCGAAGCATTACTAAAAGATGCTTTTCTGATCATGAGAAGTTCTTCTGTGACTTATCCCTCATGTACTTAAAAAGAATTGCGCGGGCTGCTGTGCTTCGCCTGGTTGGCTCACTGGAAGAGCGTAGGGTTATCATACAAGAAGCTCTCTCTCAACTTGGGTTCGAACCCCATGTCCGCTCGATTCGCCGACTCAAGTGAACAATGATTTAACATATTTTACATTTCAGAGTCAGACAGTCAGAGAAACTTTATTGTCATTTGCACCGCATGTGGTACATGTGATGAAACGAGATTATGTACGCACACCAGCGTGAAAAAAGAACTGTACACTTTACAAAAAAAGCAACATTTCATTTAGATTTCCTTACTTTAATTCCATTTAATGCATGTTTCTCTCCAAGTTTGTGTAAATGCAGCAGTTTTAAAGACATTTGAACTTTGATACACCAGGGGCCTCATGTACAAAGACTTGCGTGGACTTCTTACTGAAACGTGACGTACGGTCAAATCCAGAAAAATGGCGTACGCACAAAAAAATCCAGAACATGATGGGTCATCTTGTCCCATCATGCATCACGTTCTTCAACTGCTAAAACAGCTATAAAAAAAACTAAAAAAAAAAGAATTTAAGCTGTGCAAGACTATTCAGTCTTTCTGTTTTTTATATTTTTTGCAGGTTTTCATTAAAATAGGCCCTGCACCAGAGGAATGTCGTCTTGTCCCATCATGCATCACGTTCTTCAACTGCTAAAACAGCTAAAAATAAACAAAAAACAAGAATTTAAGCTGTGCAAGACTATTCAGTCTTTCTGTTTTTTATATCTTTTGCAGGTTATATTCTAATTGCGTCCATGTGGATGTAATAATTGTTAATCATGTGTGTTTGGTGTGAACAATAATGATTTTCACATCATGAACAGTTTCTCAGAATCACCTCTTAGTGTCGCCAATGGAACCAAAACCACAGAAACGTGCGTACGCCAGCCCTGGAGTTGGCGTGGGGCTGCGCACATTTCCACGTTCCGTTCTGTTTTGATACATACAGAGTTTTGCGTGGAAAATGGCGTACGCAAGGTTTTTGATATATGAGGCCCCTGATCTGCACTACAGTATTTGTGTTTATAGTGAAATAAAAACATCACCACTAGACTGTCAGAAATAGGGGTAGAGTAGGAGTACATTTCTGTCCCAACGTACATTTCTAACTCCTGAGGTATTGTACCCCATAAAGGACTAATATCAAACCTTGTGTGTGGCACATAATTGTACTTCTTGAGGGCCTAAAAGGTACATTTTTTGTTCTCAAGGAGTTAATGGTACATATATGTACCCTTTATTGATAACTGTAGGGTACAGTTTCAGAATATGAACACCAAGGAAACACAAAATATTAAAACAATGTGATTTGAAAGTAATAAGTTCAAATTTTTATTAAATGGTTGAGTGGCTAGTTAAGTAGACTTGAGCAAATATTTAATGAAAAATACTTAGAAGTGGATTTGTGCAGTTAGTGTTTTTAATATCAAACAGTTACATTTTCATTTCATATTATACTTTAATATTATCACACTCTGTTTGCAGCCGAGTGTGATGCGTCCGGGATGAAGATCAGTTCCTCCAAATCCGAGGCCATGGTCTCAGTGGCGGACTTAGACATTTTGGGGCCCCAGGCAAACCTTTGTAAAGGGGCCCTCCCCCAAGTCAGCCTAAATGTACCATTAGGCCCTGCCCTGAAGGTCAAAGATTTTCATGTTCATAGTCTAATACTGGGAACTAGACAATAAAAACAACTGTTTTTTTTCTCTACTTTAATAAGGTACAACTATCCTTTAAAGTCTTTTTGCAAAACATGTTTTATTATTATCTCGGGGTCTTGTTCACGAATGAGGGAAAACTGGAGCGTGAGATCGATAGGCGGATAGGTGCAGCGTCCGCAGTGAAGCGGGCGCTGTACCGGTCTGTCGTGGTGAAGAGAGAGCTGAGTCAAAAGGCAAAGCTCTCAATTTACCGATCGATCTACGTTCCCACCCTCATCTATGGTCATGAGCTTTGGGTTGTGACCGAAAGAACGAGATCTCGGATACAAGCGGCTGAAATGAGTTTTCTCCGCAGGGTGTCTGGACTCTCCCTTAGAGATAGGGTGAGAAGCTCAGTCATCCGGGAGGGACTCGGAGTAGAGCCGCTGCTTCTCCACATCGAGAGGAGCCAGTTGAGGTGGCTCGGGCATCTGGTTAGGATGCCTCCTGGACGCCTCCCTGGTGAGGTGTTCCGGGCATGTCCCACCGGGAGGAGACCCAGAGGAAGACCCAGGACACGCTGGAGGGACTATGTTTCTCAGCTGGCCTGGGAACGCCTTGGGATTCCCCCAGAGGAGCTGCTCCAAGTGGCTGGGGAGAGGGAAGTCTGGGCCTCCCTACTTAGGCTGCTACCCCCGCGACCCGACCCCGGATAAGCGGATAAAAATGGATGGATGGATTTATTTGAAGGGGAGACTCTGAGATCATTTAGTCAGATTCAGGAGAAATATGGTTTGGTTTCATCTGACTTTTACAGATTCTTGCAATTGAGAAGTTTCCTAATGTCCCATGCTGAATGGTCTCTCCTTAAATCAAGGCCTACTGACTTAGAAGTGTTCTTTATAAAGGTCACTAAAGAAAAAAATTCAGGTAAAACGGTGTCAAATCTATACAAATTATTACAGTCATGTTTGATGGGGGGGGGGGGCTCCTGGAATAAAGGAAAAGTGGGAACTAAAAATGAATGTTGTGATTGAGGATCAAGATTGGGAGCTAATATGTGAAAATGGACATAAATTGACTAGCAGTCCAACATGGAAATAATTTTATTGGAAAGTGATAGTTAGATATTTCAAAACACAACATATTATTTCAAGATTTGATAAGACTAAATCAAATTTGTGCTGGAGACAGTGTGGACTGGTTGGAGATCACACACACATATTTTGGGATTGTCCAAAGCTTAAAACTTTTTGGGAAGGAGTTAGAGAGGAAATTTCAAATATTTTACACATTTTTATTGATTGGAGCCCCCTTGTCTTTGTTCTGGGAATGGCCCCGAGTGATTTATTAAGTAAAGAAAAACGATACCTGCTGGGAGTCCTTGTGCTGGTAGCAAAGAAAATTTTAACAGTGTGTTGGTACAAACCTTTACCTCCTACTATAAATCAATAGAAAGAAAGATTGGTGAATGTTTACACGATGGAGAAAATAACAGCAAAACTAAATATGTCCATTGATTTATTTAAGAAAAGGTGGAACCCATTGCAATGATAACATACTTGAAACTGACATTGTAGCAAGTAAAATAAGGCAGAATGCACAGGTACACTATGTGTATGTTTAACATGTGTTTCTGTTAAGATGTAGACAAAAACCACGTGAAGAAGACCTTCCCTTTATTTCTTTTCTGTATGTAATCTATTTTTATTTTCATTTATGATACTTCACTGATTAGAGGAGAAAAGACTCTAGAATTTCAGCTTGCCGAATTGTTCGAATGTTTTATGTTGAAAGATGTTTGTGAATTAACAAAATAAAATCTTGTAAAAAATAAACAGATTATTTAGTAATCATCCCACAGCATGGTTTTTCCTCTCTTCTCATGTATTACCCTACATCAGATGATGCTTGTTGTCATTTGTTAAACATTAAACATTACTCTTCCACACACCGATAAGAGTCAAAGCCCACCTGTGGGAGTAGCTCAAACTCACATCATATCTGAAGTGATTAAACGTGATGTTGATAGACTCACTTGTTCCTCGGAAGTTGAAGATGTTTTCTCCCGCGGTCGAGGTGAGCCCATCTTCAGGATGATCTCAGATGGCGACATGCAAGAAACCAGGCTTGGAAAGGCTCTGAAGGTGCCTCCATATGGGTTTTAATTATATCAGTTTTCAGTTTGACCATTAGGGGTCACAGTTTGAAGAGATTAACTGTGGTGTTCCTCAAGGTTCAGTGTTTGATCCTCAAGTTTTTATTTTATTTTAGACGGATTATGAAGTCAAATAGACTGACATTTAAAGTGGTAGGTGTGATGATTGAATGAATTATGTGCATGTCCACTAGGTGGCGAGCATGAGTTTATGTGAATGCATAAATGTAAAGAAAAGAACAACAGAAGTAGATAGTTAATGAGAGACACCTGTGAGCAACCTGTGTGAGCAGCTTGACAAAAAGATACTTTAATAAAAGTGTCTGAGATACACAACGTCTGATTAATTTCAAACACGAATATAACAGTAGGTAAATAAAATTATTACAAAGCTGGAAATAAAGCCTTGCCTATGTATTTGCAGAAGTTTGTTGTGTAAATATTCATTGATAAAGATCATAGAGAAGACAACTGAACACTAAAATTGTATTCACATTAACTACTACAAAGCAGATCTCAGTGTAAGAAGTAAAATAACAGAATGAGCTGGATGATGATCCTTCCAACCATCATGACTAACCTGCACCGTGGGTTGGTGCTGTGCATTGATGGCGTAGACCAAAGCCGAAGCTCCAGAGCAGTCTTCCACGCAGGGGTCGGCTCCTGCAGCCACGAGGGTTTGTGCCACCTGAACTCCAGCTCGCTCCACACAGGCGTACATCAGAGGCGTACGGCCCGCATGGTCCTGTGCATTTGGGTCTGCCTGATTGGGACAAAACACTGTAGGTTGATATCGAGTCCCTCTGAAAAAAATGGCCACTTCAAATGTGCTATTTAGAAAAAGACAGGCAGAGTTCTGAGATTATTTCAAACCATCTATCTTATAAAACCTTTTATGTAGATACAAAGCATCAGTAATGTAATAAATAAAAAAAATGACATTTTGTAATGAATCATGTCACATTAGTCCTCGATCTGCAGCATTTTTAACTTTACTCTTACAAACTTGCTCGTTTCATTCTTACTGCAAGCTAACAAACTAGCTTGTAGCACAAATGCATAACACAACATGGAGTTTGTACTTGTTCGGTGATGGACGACGGCGCGGTGAGGAACCGGGTGAAGGAGCTACTCCTCTTTTCAAAGTCCTGTGTTTGTCCCGATCAAGAAGAGGTACTGACCGGCAGCCTGTTTCTACGTACTGAAGTCCAAATCTTTCCCCATCTCAAACTGGGCGTCTATGCAATAACCTTAAAAAGAGGAAGAAAAGTGAGAAAACACGCGGACGAACACTGTGTTTCCTTCAAATACAGTATGTAGAATGTATCAACATCAACACAGTTCTCACAACAGTACAGCACCTTTAACATATACAACTTTGAACTGAACTTCACCTTTAGCCTTTTGGAGACATGTTCATAACATTTGACCTCTTACTCTGAATTACATGTTCAGTTACAATCAATATTTATTAAACAATCTTTCAAAACAGAATTGTACTCACTTAACTTTTTTTATTTTTTACTTTTGATCAGTCAGTGAGTGACGTCACACTTTTAACTCTTCTATTAACACATGAACTACTTAGTACTGTCTTGGTCTATGACCATGACTGATTTAATGAATTTACTTCATTACTGAAAGGATTGACATCCCAGTTGCTGTGAAATAGAAATTATTAACAGCTGCAGTAAATAAAAACAATAGGAAAATAATAACAAAACACGCACACCACAGTTAAAATAAAAACATAGCTGGTTAACGCCAAACACGTGACAGAAGTTCAGCTAACCATGTGAGCTGCGCATTTTGATCTGTAATGGAGGTACTTTTTATTCTTTTATCCTGTTTTATATTGTATGAATGTGTTGGCTGTATCACTACCATTACCTGCTGTAAATTAATTGCCCCTCGGGGACCTAATAATAAAGTTGAAAGTTTCTGCTGCTAAGAATCTAGCAAATACACCTGCCATTTCATGTTATCGACACAAATAAAACAAAGAACGTGACAACTATTATTATGAATCAGTAAAACTGAGTTAAATATATTTATCATGGCAGTACAACATATATTCATATATTTTAATACAACAATCACCTTACAAAGTAAGGTGACCAGATTTCTGAAGGCAAATCGGGGGACATTTCCAGCTCGGAGACGAAAAACAATTAAATTTGATCAAGATGAAATCAAAAACGGGGACTGTTACAGTTTCATTTATTTTTACATATTTATTCATGTTTAAACAACTAAAATCAAATATAACAGCAGGAATGTGTCTTCACACTTTTAACATTTCCTAAGAGTAATAAAATGAATAAAGTAATAGTAGTACCGGTAGTAATAAAGTACTAAAACTGGGGAGGAGAGTCAAGGTGTATACTAGTAAGTGAGCGTGCATACCTTGTGAGTGAATGAGAACATGTATGTACTTTCAGTGGTGTGTATAAGTACACAGTGTATGGTTAGGTAGCTGATGTGTATTTATACCCTGATGCATGCTCAATAATCCAGGTAGAAAAATCTAAAAAAGCTAAGTCTGGTCCTCTGGACATTCAAAAAACAAAACAAAACAAAAAAATTGTAGAAACGTTTCGTCTTTCGTCCGAAAGACTTCCTCAGTCTGAGATGCTGTATTCAGCTCAGCACAGAAGATCAACATCATCAGGTCAGGACTCTGAGGTCTACACTCATCTCCAGGCCAGCGGTCACTCTTTCAGGGATGAAGATGTTCACATCCTTGATAGAGAGGAACGATGGTTTGAGAGAGGAGTAAAGGAGGCCATCTTTGTGAAAAGAAACCGTCCATCATTAAACAGAGGTGGAGGCCTCCGGGTTCAACTGTCCCCCTCTTACAATGCTGTTATTGCTAGTATCACTCAGCCCTCTGTGAATAGCAAACAACCATCAGGGTGCTAACGATCCATCGTTAGGCTGATGGTCCTCCTTGATCATGTGAGCAGCTGGTTTCGGCTGTCATCAGCCAACTGGTTGATCCACTGTGAGAGGGTGCTATTTATAAGACTGAGCTGAATACAGCAGCTCAGACTGAGGAAGTCTTTCGGACGAAAGACGAAACGTTTCTACAATTTTTTTGCTTTGTTTTGTTTTTTGAATGTCCAGAGGACCAGACTTAGCTTTTTTAGATGTGTATTTATATTGTGTGCGCGTGCGTGTGTGTGTGTGTGCGTGTGAGGTGAGTGAAGGTCAGGTAGTCCGCTGACATGAGCTCATCTCCGGTTCTGCGAGGCCTCCTCTGTCTGAAGAGCCATCAGCCATGGAGGTCTGGAATAGAAGAGCAGCAGAAAAGGTTACGCACAAAACTGAAAGAGCACAGATAATAGTAACAAGAAATACTTAAAACATAACAAATAAGACACAATTTAGTGATTATATTCCTATTGTTTTCCTTTTATTTGTTCTTCCACTTATTTCATCGTTACTCAAAAAAACGCTTTATTCTTCTTTCTATCAGTCTTCCTATTTTCCTCTGCTCTCGTTCACTCTTTTCTACCAGTCTTTGTATTTTTCTTCTCTCTTTAACTCTTCTTTCTATCAGTCTATTTCCCTCCTCTCTCCTCTTCTATAAGTCTTCCAGTTCTCTAATAAACAGAGACATCATATAATCACAATCCCCTCCAAAAATATTAGAACATATAACATACTGAAAATTTACTATTTAACAAAGAAAACAATATTTTTGTTTCAGATACTCCCTTTAGAAGTTGATAAGTTGTAGATGAGAAACTGGGGTTATAATATTATAAATATTAACATTATTGAAAATGATTTAGAGCTCATCACAGCACAGAAACAGCACTGGTGAAAGTTACTTATGATATTCTCATGGCCTCTGACAATGGACAGGTGTCTACACTGGTCCTGTTAGACCTCACAGCTGCATTTCATACAGTTGATCACAATGTTTTATTACACGCCTAAGCCTGAAAGTCTATGTTCACAATTCAATTCAGTTTATTCATATATTTCCTAATCACAACAGAAGTCATCTCAAGGCACTGAACAGAAACATTCATATACTGTATATATAAAAGTAAGTTAACACAATTTATCTGAGGAGCCAGCAGACTGATTTGAGTTTTAATATATTAGCAAAACAACTCATAACTAGCTAAACTAAAGGTCAATGCTTGATTTGGGTCTTCATCTTTAGTTAAAGTAAACACATCTCAGCCCTATTTTATTTTTAACCTGGACACAGCTGACAACACTAGAAACATTTCCTACTGCTGCGAACAGAACTTATATCACGGCAGGATCAGCTCAGTTCAAACTAAATAATCCGTTCATACCATCACAGGAGAGCTCCTGTCAGTGTTGACAAACTCGAGAAGCTTCTTCTTCTTCTGTTTTAAAGGCGGCGCGCATGGCTCTTCTTCTTCTTCTTCTGTGTGTAACATCAGTGCTGCAGCGCCGGCGTCACCAGCTTCTACTGTAATAGCGGTTGTTGCGAGCAACTGCACGCGCGAACCTCAAATCGGGGACATTTTCGGGGACAGATTTAGCTGGGGACAGGTCGTCCAAGACGGGGACTGTCCCCGAAAATCGGGGACGTCTGGTCACCCTATTAAAAAGGGGAAGAAAAGTGAGAAACGACACGGACAGACCCTGTGTTTCCTCTACAGTATGTAGAATGGAGAAAAAGGCCGTGTGCGCCCCCTCCTGGACATATACGTATAAATGAATAAGTCTGTGGTGCAGAATAGTACAACAAATGTCCACTCTGGAGGTAAAACGAGAAGGTCCTCGCTGCAGCAGAGTTCACGCTCCACACTGCCTCGATGTGGAAACAAAAGCTGAAGGCGGAAGAGCGGAGGATGACGTCATGCAGCCGTTGGATTTCCCATCATGCATCCCGTTTTTCAACAGCTAAAAATATTTAAAAACAAGAAAGTAAGCTGTGTAAACTGTTCAGGGTTTCTGTTTTTTTTTTTCAGGCTATACATGTGTTGAATTTGAAGCCAGAAAATTTTCCACATTGCAACCGTGAGTGAAAACCGTATTCTTTCAGACCCACATAAAAAGCGATGAGCGTCAGTGCAGTGTAGGTTGAGATGGCAGATCGTGGAAAGTCATTCCATTGCAGATGACCTTCCCCTGCTGTGGCGCTATGATGCGTCTGTGAACCTTGTTCACAAGATTGTGAACAAATCTGAACACCTTGTTCATGAAGATGAGGAACTGGTAAAGGTAACTTAAAAGGTCAGTATCAAATGTAACTATACAGTAAAAGGTAAGTATATTCGTCATGATGTAATAATGTTCCCCATGAGGTGGACATTGGTAATCAGATGCATTAATGTGCACCAGGAGGAACACGAAACACCATCTCAACCACTTTTTGTTGGGGTTTTATCATACACAATACACGTTTTTATAACTATAAAATTTATAATTCTAATTTATAATACCATAAACTGTGCAGTTATACTCTTATGATAACATATTTGCACAGCTTCATTCATAAATCAGACTCGTTGACTGTTAGCTATTGTGCACTGGTGTTGTTAGCCCATATTAGCTCAAGTTTTCCTGTTGGTGAATTCTCTCCCGAGATGGAACAATGGCAGAGCAGCCGACTCGTAGCCCGGAGGTTGTGGATCGATTCTGATCAATGCCATTTTATGGGACATACAATATTGACAACACACAGCATTTAATATTATTATTATCTAAAGTGACTAAAATCAGTTAATATTTTATGTAGAAAAGGCATTTATATTTATTTACTGATTATTCATTTCCTCTATATTTTATACATTTAAATAGAATATTGTCACACAGACGTCACCATGGCGCTGGTTTACGCTGCAATGCAATCTGAAAAAAAACTTTTTATCATTCATGCTTTATGATAATCATGAAATTTACAATGTTAATTTATAATCATAAAAGAGTAACTGTGCACAGTTACTTTTTATAAATTTGCACGTCTTTGTTCATAAACCAACTGTTGCTTTTTTCTGCATTCATTTCTCTCGGAGCTACGTTCTGTTGTGTCAAACTAAGGACAATGAGAAGACTTTTTTTTTTTTTCCGATTATTTATTTTAATCCGAAGCATTACTAAAAGATGCTTTTCTGATCATGAGAAGTTCTTCTGTGACTTATCCCTCATGTACTTAAAAAGAATTGCGCGGGCTGCTGTGCTCCGCCTGGTTGGCTCACTGGAAGAGCGTAGGGTTACCATACAAGAAGCTCTCTCTCAACTTGGGTTCGAACCCCATGTCCGCTCGATTCGCCGACTCAAGTGAACAATGATTTAACATATTTTACATTTCAGAGTCAGAGAGTCAGAGAAACTTTATTGTCATTTGCACCGCATGTGGTACATGTGATGAAACGAGATTATGTACGCACACCAGTGTGAAAAAAGAACTGTACACTTTACAAAAAAAGCAACATTTCATTTAGATTTCCTTACTTTAATTCCATTTAATGCATGTTTCTCACCAAGTTTGTGTAAATGCAGCAGTTTTAAAGACATTTGAACTTTGATACACCAGGGGCCTCATGTATAAAGACTTGCGTGAACTTCTTACTGAAACGTGACGTACGGTCAAATCCAGAAAACGGCGTACGCACAAAAAAATCCAGATGTATCAAACTGTGCGTACGCCGAAATCCACGCACATTGCTTTTGTACATCACAATCAACGTGGAATTGAGCGCACATGAGAGAGTGGCCGACTCCGCCTTTGACACGCCTCCATATAAATATGCAAATTCATTTAAATAGGCCCTGCACCAGAGGAATGTCGTCTTGTCCCATCATGCATCACGTTCTTCAACTGCTAAAACAGCTAAAAATAAACAAAAAACAAGAATTTAAGCTGTGCAAGACTATTCAGTCTTTCTGTTTTTTATATCTTTTGCAGGTTATATTCTAATTGCGTCCATGTGGATGTAATAATTGTTAATCATGTGTGTTTGGTGTGAACAATAATGATTTTCACATCATGAACAGTTTCTCAGAATCACCTCTAAGTGTCGCCAATGGAACCAAAACCACAGAAACGTGCGTACGCCAGCCCTGGAGTTGGCGTGGGGCTGCGCACATTTCCACGTTCAGTTCTGTTTTGATACATACGGTCCGGAGTTTTGCGTGGAAAATGGCGTACGCAAGGTTTTTGTGCGTACGCACCGTTGATATATGAGGCCCCTGATCTGCACTACAGTATTTGTGTTTATAGTGAAATAAAAACATCACCACTAGACTGTCAGAAATAGGGGTAGAGTAGGAGTACATTTCTGTCCCCTAACGTACATTTCTAACTCCTGAGGTATTGTACCCCATAAAGGACTAATATCAAACCTTGTGTGTGGCACATAATTGTACTTCTTGAGGGCCTAAAAGGTACATTTTTGTTCTCAATGAGTTAATGGTACATCAAAAATCTACCGGAGAAATCGTTGTCTATGGGAGAAGTCCCAGACCCTAGTACGAAGCGAAGTGAAGGACAAGGGTCTGGTTTTAACCAGGCTAGAAAAATACCAAAGTTTAAAAAAATTAAACTCAAGATTTGTATTGAATTATAAAATTGGCACCAAAAAAAGTACAGTTCAGAAACCCACACTGAAGTGAAGGTACCTGTACTTAGGGCTGGACGATATGGCCAAAATTTTTATCACGATATACCGGTATGTCTTAATTTCGGTCGATAACAATATAATTCGATATCAATATAAACAATATAAAAGCCTAAAAAAAACTATAAACTATACAAATAAATTAATGTTCACCTTTTATTTGTATTTAGAAAAAAAAAAAAAAAAATAAGTGTGATGTATTTTGTGTATTAGTTAGAAAAATTGTGTATTAGTTAGAAAAATTAAGTAGAATTATTCATTTTGTGATGTAGTTTGTGTATCACAGTTAGAAAAAGTAAGTAGAATTATGGGTGATGTAGTTTGTGTATTACAGTTAGAAAAATTAAGTAGAATTATTCATTTTGTGATCTAGTTTATGTATTAGTTAGGAAAATTAAGTAGAATTATTCATTTTGTGATGTAGTTTGTGTATTACAGTTAGAAAAATAAGTAGAATTATTCATTCTGTGATGTTGCTTGAAGGTTATCATTGGTTGAACAAACTGTGAAATAAGGGGCAGATATAATAAGATTTCATCTTCTTTCTGCTCCCTTCATTTTATCCTACTTGTATTCTTGTATCTGATGAAACTGTCTTGTATTGTTCTTTTAAAATGAATGAATAAACATCAATCAATCAATCAATCAATTTAGCCTCCAAAAATAATGGAAATCACCGTCAAATAAACATAAAATTCTCAACCCAATAATTCTCAGTCGGGTCATCTGGACAGTTTCTTTTTTATAGAAACTTTTCACCCTCCATCCTCCATCCAGTTTCTATAAAAAAAGAAACTGTCCAGATGACCCGACTGAAAATTATTGGATTTGGTACCTGGATTATTGAGCATGAACTTTCTTGCCATAAAATTCTCAACTGTGTCAATATTAATTGTTTTAACTTTAAACAACTTTAAAATTTACAGCATTGAAATTCATAGTTAATTAAATAAAACTTTTGGGTGTCATAATTGATGAGAAGCTGACATGGAAATCTCATGTAAATTACTTAAGAATAAAAATAACAAAATCAATCACTGTATAAAGTAAAAGTTTTTGAATGACAAAGTTTTGAATATATTGTATAATGTAATAATTGTTCCATACTGTATAATGTAATGATTGCTCCATATTTAATCTATTGTATTGAAGTTTGGGGAAAAGCATGCAAAACTATTACAAATCCTATTTTTATTTTACAAAAAAGAGCTATAATAATTATTAGTATGAAGTGCTATGGTCACCCAACAAATATATTATTTCATCAATTGAAATTATCAAAATTTTATGATTTGGTTGAACATAGTATTTTACAAGTTATGTATAAACCTCGTAAAAATATTAACCCCCAAATATTCAATTAAAATTTGTTAGAAAAGAGTTATAAGCTGAAGGAAATGTAAAGGTTTGTAAAACCTTCATTTAGAACTACAGTGTAGTCTGCCACACATCCAGGCTGTCATATTGTAAAGTTTGCGGCCATTGAGGGCCGTGCAATGCGAAAACGGCTATAGTTTCCAGCGCGTTCACGTTAGACGTGTTGCTGCTGCAGAGTCTTCATGAAACAAAGTCCACACAGCTTTGAATGTGCGCTCGTCTTTTAACAAGAAAGCTATAACGTTCACATGCAGGAGACCGCACGAGATGCTAACGGCTAAAAGCTGCGCATGCTGCGCGTGCCGCGCAATAATAGCTCCGTGCTGAAACGCGCCCAGGAAATTTTGTTCCGCGGTGCATATATTCCCCGTTAATAATGTTTAATGAATGAAAAAATAACCGAATTGGTACGCAGGTGGACCGAACCGAACGTGGTGTACCGAAACGGTTCGGTACACCCACTTGTATCCTTACATGCCTAGTCACCACGCACTTACGTTTTTGTGTTGCAGCTTTTTCTGTCCGGGTTGAAAGTGAAGCTGCTACTTCAACCCGAACAGAAAAAGAAAAACGTCAGTGAAACGCTGTAAAATTCTATCGAAATATCGAAAATATGCTTAAAATTCATATCATCGTTAATGAATAAAAGTATATAGCGAGATATATCATTATCAAATTATTGTCCAGCACTACCTGTAACGATTTTTTTTAACGATACCCAACCCTAGATCCTCGTATACCGTTTCTTTAATACTTAACGACAATAAAGTTGACTCGAACTTGAACTTAACCCAGCTAAAATAAAGTAGAAAATATTAATTTGAATAACTTCCAACATGTGGCATTACATTTATATTGAAACGGTCTTGGAGAGAGCAAGTTAAAATATTGTTTTCTAATCAGTCAAATATTTTCACTTCAACAGAATTTTTTTTGTTTTGTTATTCAGCTTTGCCAGCAACACCTTCAGTGACAGTCAACATTAATATTTCTATTAAGACATGTCTGAAAGGGAGTTTTTACCGCATCAAAATTTTATTATTATCAGCAAGTCTGGCACGTAACCTAGGGATGCACGGTTTATCAGCATGGTATCGGATGATATTAGCGTTAAAGTTCAATATCAGACATCGGCCGTTCCATTAAAATAACTCGCCGATATACATGTAAAAGGCGCTGTTTTTGCCTGCAGCAGCAGCACAACGCGATTACGTCACGTGCGCTTACCTGAGCTCACGGTGGAGAGGAATTTTCAAAATATTGGCAGTGTGGAAGTTTTATTTTTCGTTGGCGTGGATATTGAATTACGAAGATTTATGGACTATGTTGAGCCTTGCTACATCGTCCGCAGTCAGATATTTTTCCGACGTAACGTTTCCAGAGTTACAAGCAGTCATTTCTGATGTCACTGAGAAGCTAATCGCCGATAGCACGACTTGTTGGGTGAGTTTTCCCACAGACATTTGGACGTCGTGTTAACCCCGTTAGCATGAAAAGTCTTACAGCACAATGGATAGATAAAAACTTTGAACTTAAAAAGGCGTTCCTTCATGCAGAGGAGTGCAGAGGATCCCACACTGCAGCTGGAACCTGGAACAAGCCTCCACAAGTGAGACAGCATCGCAGGTGAATAATGCTAATAAATAATATTTACACTTTTCATTTGACATAGGCCAAAGTGCTATGTGTATCATATGGCTGTTACTGAATATATGTCACCAGCTCTTACAGCTGTTACACAATTTTTGTAGCAAATAAGAGGACCATGTTCTGACAAAAGAATGTATATAAAATATCGGTATCTGCATCGGATATCAGCCAAAACTCAATATTGTGCATCCCTAACGTAACCTCCGGTGTAAGTTTCAGTAACCTCTGGTTGTCTGCAGGAAGTCCCCATGCCTTATCAACTGAAACAAATTATTTAAACCTAGACTCTAATTGTAAACATAGAATTTCCTGTTGTGTAGAAAAACAAAAAGCCCAAGCTGAAATTTCTTCCACAGCCCCCACGCTTAATTTAGCATTTGGTGTATCAAATCAAACAGATGTTCCCAGAGAACATACACCGTTTCATAACGTTGCATTTTTTTATTTATTTAGTTTTACACGCTTTTCACTTATTTCATTTACTTTTCATTTTACCCTATATGCTTTTTTATGATTGTCTATTGTTGTCTGTACCTCATCTGTGTTGTTTGTCTCTTGAAAATGAGTCTGTGACTCAGTGAGACTAACCTGTATAAATAAAGGTTGAATGAACATGTGTTGTTTTTAAACGTGTTTTCGTGTTGATCTGGATTATGGATGTGCATGTTCACACATTTACTGATCAAGCTGTCTCAGTCTGTGAGCTGTCTGCATCTCATGATGGTCTGTTACTGAATCATCTGCTGAATATCCAGAATAAAGACGATATCTTCACAGCTCATGGGGCCTCGTTAATGTGCAGAGAATAAAAATGAACACAAGAGGCAGATTAAAGTCCACAGATTCAAAGGCAATAAGAAATGAAGGAAGGCAGTCACTCTGTGGGTGAATTAAAGTCTGAATTGTCTGGAGGACCAGTCTTTTTCCATCACTCCACATCAGCTCAGAGTTTGAAGTGCACGTGGCTTTTCTCTGCCATCAGGCACATTATTTCACCAAAGCAGCTTCAAACTGACACGAGCCGACCATCGCATGAAGTTAAACACCTGCCACTGCTTTCATTCACCACAAACATGCAGAGAGGAAGTGAAACTCATCGGTTATCCTTCAAGTTTCAATAGACAGTGGGGGGACGGTACATTCACCATTAATTCAATGATTTATTTCCTGAAGTGATGAACAGCTCAATGGAAACATGAAAGCACCGTGTTGTGTTTGCAGCTGTGGGTTGGACCAGCAGAACCACAGGAACATTTCCATCCAGGCAAAGATGAGGGGGATCAACTCCCACAGCCACAGACTGGCAGGGAAAAGAGACGGGTCACAGTTGATTTTAATAAACCTACAAGGACTTGGAGGGAAAAGACTGTAAAACTAACTTTTCTAAACCAGATTTAAAGTTTTTCATTGTGCAGAATATTTTTACAGTAATAAAGTAAAACTACAGCCACACACACGGTTTGAGTGATGTGTTCACCAACAGGACACAAAGACAACACAAAGAGCAAACATCCTCATGAGCACTTGTTCACTTTGTGTCTGAAATGAACGAATGTGATGAACGGCAGGTGTGAACCCACCTCACATCCCACTAATACAGATGTTTTTATTTTATGAAGCTACATCATCACGTGTGAGTGACTTCAGTTTGGTACATTTTAATTTCAGCAACTAACCCAAAGAGATGGTCTTTGTATTTAATTCACAAAGTGCAGTTTAGAGGGTTTAGCAGCAGATTAAAAAAGATCCAGATTAGACTGAAAACACGATGTCTAGAAGATCCAGCTTGGCCTTCTGTTCAGAACAACCTGACATACAGAAAGTGCTGCGTCGGTCCGTTCTCAATCCTCATACAGAAAACATTAAGCTGTGGTTAACAAGATCACAATCACTAAGACTAAACCAGCCGTTCCACCATCTGCAGGTGCCAACACCACAAAGGCACCGTACAAAAAAATGAATTACTTCCTCAAAGGAGATTCTCAAAGAAACCAGCTGCTTGTTTCTTCAGCTTAGTGTCTCCAACGTGCACTTTGAGCAATCAAGTCTTTAGTTTCCTGTAGCGATGACAACGTTTTACACAGAACTTCCTCTGCGAGCAGAAAGCAGCTGAGCACCTGAAGTTTCATATCCAGGAAGCAGCGTTTTCATGCTACACGCAGCTTGTTGCATCACGCCACACTTCCTGATATTTTGCAATCGCAAAACATTCGTTTGCATATTCCACGAACGCCAGAGCTGAAACGGTCAAAATGTTTCAGCTTTTATTGTAAAAATCACTCATTTAGAACAGCAGCTTCATGTGTGCATTTATTTATTTATTTGACCAACTTTCAGTTCCTTTAAGCTCTAAAAGTCCTTGAGGCCTCGTCAGGTCTCCTCCTGCCCGTTTTCTACAGCTGCTGATAAAAAGAGATACATTTCATGAGCTTCAGGAACAAACTCTTCCCTTCAGGACAGTCAGGATGTGAAGAATGTGCTGAAAGGTCTCTGAAGATTAGATAAAGTTACAAACAGCTGGATGTGCTGCTGGTGAGGCCCTTCAGAAAACAGCAGACATGACCTGAACTAAACACAATGGGGTTTGAAAGAGACCAAAGTCCATGCTCAATAATCCAGAAATAAAATACAATAATTTAAAGTCGGGTCATCTGGACGGTTTCATTTTTTGTGCTGAGACGTTTCGCCTTCCATCCAGAAGGCTTCATCAGTCTGTCGACAAGGGAGAGGGCGGGCACCGGAGGAGAGAGCGTGCCCGAGACCATCTCAGCACCAACAGAACTGTTGTTTTCACTTTAAAGTAAAATGTTGGAAAAGAAGCAGTTTTGTTTGACGTTTCCTTGACTGATGAAGTCTTCTGGATGGAAGGCCAAACATCTCAGCACAGAAGAAGAAACCATCCATGTGACCTGACTGATGCACACACTATTTTTGTATTACAGAAAAGAGCTGTAAGAATTATCACTAGAAAACATTACCGTCATCCATCAAGTACATTATTTTATCAACTGAAGTTATTGAAGTTCCATGATTTGGTAGACTATAATATTTTATCAGTTATGTATAGGGCTCAAAATAATGCATTACCTTTAAATATCCAAATGCATTTTGTTAAAAGACAAAGTTGTTATAATCTTAAGGGGACAGAGATGTTTGTAAAACCACAATTCAGAACTAGTTTGAAGGGACGTTCTACCTCAATCCAGGGAATTAGATTATGGAATGGCTTGGAGAATGTAGTTAAAAATGCCAAGTCAATGTTTACATTTAAGAAAATGATCAAAACGAATGTGTTAAAAAAATATATATATGAAATAGCGTAATGTGTATTGTATTAGTTAGAAAATTAGAAAGAGTTAGTCATTTTGTACTGTTAGTTGAAGATTATCATTGTTTAATCTGATTTATGCTGGTGAAGATTCTCAGTCGTCCAGGACATGATAAATCAAAAAGGCGTTCAATACAAGATCAACTGGACTTTATTTGTAACAGAAAACGTTTCGACTCCCATCCAGGAGGCTTTCTCAATTCCATGAACAACTGTGCGAAGTTTGGAGTTATAACAGAACCACGCACCATCATATGTAAATTTCAAGCTGAGGTAACACATACATGTAAATTGACAGATCACACCTTAACAGTAGGGGGTTCCCTTGAGGTCTCTGACAGAAGACACAACACTGTATGTAAATTGACAAAAAACAACTCCCAACCAACAAACAGAGGCTTCTCAAAGAAATTTGTTAGTCTAATTTACAGACAAGACACCTCAGTTCCCATCCGGTGTAAAACGTTTCGGAATCAGTCCCAAAACTGAGTTATAAGTCTTGGAAAGTTGAAATCTCAGACCTCCTCCTCTGTTAAGAGAAGGTTTTTCTCTCTTAAGGCTGAGTTAGACTTTCGCTTTGGTCCGCAGGCTGGAGCGCGCGCGCCGCGCGTGCACTGTGCCGCACGGCGAAATGCGTTCATAGTTTCGCCTCTGTCTTTATGGTTGACGCACGGCCGAGCATGACAAAGTGCTGTTCTTTTACGGGCCAGCAGGTGGCAGTAGCCTCTACAACATGTGCATATGTTACAAGAAAGGGTGTAGAAGAAGAAATCTACCGTAGAAGAAGAACTGTTTGACGTCACAACACAAATAAAATGGCTTCCCGCTCGCTTCATTCTTGAACTGTCTTTATTAGAGGAGCAAATTATAATAGAACAACAGTTATTGTGTCTTGCAATTTTAATGAGACGAAGAAGACGCAGAAGGAGATGGTATGTTCGGCCATTACACTGTCAGAGACGTACTGGTGGGGAATATAACATGCATGTCTGCACGCCGATTTGATGACCTGCTACATCGTATTTCGCCTTTCATACGACATGGAAGGACCCACAGCAGCCCTGTGACATTACCCGAGCGTTTGGCAGTGACTTTAAGAATCCTGGCTTCAGGTAGCAGCCAGAAAAGTGTAGCAGCCAGCTACAAACTTGGTGCAACTACGGTTTCCCTGATAGTCTCTGAGGTGTGCCAAGCTATATTGTATATTGCTATATGTATTTGAATGTTAAATGATTTTAAATAAAATGAAACTACATTGAAATATCCACTTCAGCTTTCCGTCTGTTTTGTTTGCATATTGTATTTACAAAGCCACTAACAGTTGTATTACATAAAACTTGGTATGAAAGACTTTTTTATAACTGTAAGAACATTAGATGTTAGAATTATTTGGAAACCTGAAATGGCATTGTAAATATAAGTCCCATATTGCATTAAAATGAAGCATTGCTACCTGACACGAAAAATCTCAATGTGTAGTAGCCTTTATTTCACCAGGAATGTGAAGTGGAATGTGGAGAAACCTGTAGAAA